>JAFBJS010057793.1:166687-195880 GCA_016785265.1 Paraplagusia blochii
ATAAAGAGATCCTATAGATTGCAGGTGACCAACATGTAGACCTTATATACTGTCAGAATTTGTTATATTAAATATAAATGCATTTTTCATGGCATATACATTTTGTTATGTTAAGATTTACTTTAAAGATGTTTTGGAAAAACTAAGACGGGACCGAATAAGAAACAAATCCCACTGATGTGTGAATTATTTCTAATGTTATGTCTCATGTGTTGACAACATTAGGCTTTGGCTGTTCCAGATGTAATGTTTCCATATGAAAATAAATATATTTTAATATCTGGAGAGAAGGGGAAAGCTGCACATTTAATTTGAAATTAAGTTTGACACCCCTGAACTAAAGGAACACAAAGAAGACAATTGGACAGCACAGTGTGGAAGGACACCTGACTCTAAGGACAGGCTCAGTGTCATCACTAAGAGTCAGATGCTGAGCTAAGATCTGGTCTTTTCTCACCACAGCCTGAGCTTCTCTGCTGCTCTCAGTTATGGAGCTGCAACAAAAGCTCCCGTGAAGCTGGAATCCATACTGTGGAGACATTAGCATCATTATTATCATCATCATCATCGTCGTCTGGTTCCACCCTCTCACTTTCTATCCCTTGTGCTCTACACTTTAGCGGCTCCTGGCAGTGGAGCAGAGCAGTAAATGAAGAGCTTCATGGAAGGGAAGCCTCGTGGGGCTGAGGGATTGTGGGTAGGTGGAGTGAAAAGAGGATTTGGTGGGAGGTTTTAAAGAGTCTTTATTCAAATGACTGACAAATTTTTTGGGGTTGGGTATGAGGCTCGAGGACACGTTCGTCCGTGGTGGTGCAGCTTCTTCATCGTCAGTTATGTTTTCTGTGCAATTGGAAGCTTCTACAGTCCAGTCAATCGTAGCATTAAACGTTGAAATAGATAAGGAAAAACACAGTGATGGGAAACTAAATACCTGCTGCAAAATCCACAGTTGTTAAAGTTAACAGTCTTTGAGACTTTCATTAATGTATCACTGAATAACCATGTCTGACATTCACCTATATATGTATTATTTCCCAGGTATATTAAGCACAGATGTCATCGCACTACACCAGGTTATTAATAAAACCCCAGAGTGACTAACGTCTGTCTCTCGAGAAGCAACAATAAAGTTACCTCCAGTTCAGCAACTTGTCACTGTCATTAACACAAATGTCAGGAACATAAATCATGGTCTTGACTGAAGTGAGAAACAGAGGGGACTCAACTGGCAACTGCTGCGGCAACTGCTGCTGCGGCAACTGCTGCGTCTGAGCCCTACACTGTGTTGTCGTACCTGTGTTATTATTGTTTTTGTTGTGGTTGTTGTTTAGCGTTACAGATCACAGTATTGTTCACTAACATAATAAACTATAAAAAAAATGTATCATAGCTGCAGATTGTCGCCATCTTTTGGTCAAAGATATAACAACCGTCAAGTGTTTCGCAATTGTCAGTCCCGTACGCTAAATGTTTGCCTTGTGCGCTGACTAAAAGCAACCAAACAATCATTGCGTTGCAGTTCATCCCTTGCGTCAGTAGGGGGACTGCCAACTGCACTAGCTTTAATATCCGTGTAACTCAGCGTTTCTCAATTATTATCCGTTACGCCCCCCCCCCCCGCAAGAAGAAAACAAGTTGCGCCCCTGCTCTCCGACGCAACTATATATCATAGCATTTGCCTATAAAAAAGTTTTATATCCTTGTTGAGATATAGAAAACAAAAAGAAAGACATACAGTTCAACTTACAAAATAACCTTATTAACATTGTTTATTAGTCTGGCGTTGTTTATTAGTTTAAACTAACAAACAACTAACGCTGATATTAGCCAGTTGGCCAGTAGATGGCGACATTCTGTAGAAAATGATAAGAGACGATCATTTTATGCGTGATCGTTTCCTAACTCTGTCACCACTAGATCAAGTTCCGCTACATCAGTGCTTCTCAAACTGTGGGGCGGGCCCTGCTGGGGGGGCACAATGTAATGCTGGCGCGTGTGACCCTGGGGAACATGCTTTTTCTTTCACCGTACTACAATAGAGTGTAATTGCACATCCTTGTAAGTTGAACTTTATCTCTTTCTTCTTGTTTTCTTTATGTTAACAGTGATACGATCCAGAGGTGTAGCTAGAACTATTTTATAGACAAATGCTATTATTTATAGTTGCAGCGACAGTGGGTGGTGGGGAGCGTGAATTATTTTCTTCTTGCTATGGGGGGCGTAACAGAAAATAATTGAGAAGCACAGTCTTACATTAACTCTCAAATTTTGATTTGATTTTTAATTGCTTTCCCTAAGAATTCCATACGTTCCACATTATTTCCCAGACAACCAGTCCCATAAAATGACACATAAGATGCACTTCACAATAAAATTCACTTTTCTCTGTGAATCGTGGCTTCTTTCTACTGCTGCATCAACGGTGATCGCACTACAAAGGCCATAGAAGAACTCAACCAGTGGAGAAGACCTTACATATCCTACTGCTATAACCCTTCTTAACCCAGTGTCAAAACGACCAAAAACCACCTTGTTGTTTTACAGTTTACACAACAAGCGGCCATCTTTGTTTTGAACTCGATGTCCTCTGTGCTGCAGGAGCAGCATCACAAACAGTAGGAGACGGAGACACTGAGATGCTGAGAAAATACTGAGGTGGATTTACAGACAGGTGTGTTGTAATCTTAGAGATTGAAGTAAAAAAAAAACGAGTAGAACATCTTTAGTACTTTTGTAATGCAGTCTATTTATTCATCAAAGTAATGCACTCTCTTCAGATGGAGACATGGCAGCAGGACAACACCTCCTCCCTTCCTCTTCCCTTCCTCCTCCCTCAGCATCAGAACAACAACTTCACTGAGTCGGATGAAGAAATGATGATGTCGGAGAAGGAGCGCTTCAGAAACTCAACTTTATAAACGAAGTAAAGTCAGACAGAATGTTGACTGAAGCACAGATTGCTTCTAGATGACTTCTGTCAAGTGATATATTATAGATTTTTTATTTTTTTTCCGAGAGGAAAGAAATTATTTCTCTTGACATGTCTGTATCTCATGGATTGGACGACTCTTTGCGTAAGAGTCAAATATAATACTGTCCCTGACAGTCCTCTCAAACACAACCCACTGCTTTGTCTCTGCTCTGCACATTTTCACTCTTTCAGCCTGGAACCTCTGAGGCAAGTGGCTGCACATCACTTCCTCCGCTTCTGACAGAAATTTTTTTTCTCTCTCTTCTCTCTTTCTTTTTGCCAAGTGTGTGATCTTGGACTGAACTGCTGGAGCTACTCTTTCTGCCTGTAACAAACATTGGCAGCAGAGGCTAACAGGGCTGCATACTTTATCATATCATCAGGCTGTCAAAACCAAAGAAAGAAGGATTTATTTCCTAAGCAACAGAATCCAATTTAGTTCAACCTAAAATGCAAACGTAACTTTCGTTGAAGGCTAAATATCTGTGACAAAATCTATGATTGTTTGCCATTTTGTTCTATTCGTAAAAATTATCAGAAAGAGTTTCTTTTAAGGTTATTGTTTACAAAATCAAATCAAATCTCACGGTGTTTTCACTAAACGGGAAATCTCCATGCAATACCCTCCAAAAAAGAGCAGCGGTTTGAGAGTAATCATGTAATTAAAGCCTTGCCAATAGGTGGCAGCACAGTACTTTTGAGACACGATGTTAGAAAAACAAAAAAACAAGAACTATTGATTTCCCTAATCCAATAACTCTTACGTCAAATGCATTTTAAGTAGGGGTGGTCCGATAATAACTTTAGCCAAAATCCAATTTTTCCCATAACGATATCGACTGATACCCATGATTCCTGGCAAAACCACAACATCGTTATATGGGATTTTCATCATAGAATAAAAAAACCAAAATCAATTTTACCGATATTAACTTACTGATCTCAGTTACATGGTGTAACTCTCTCTCTCTTTTTCTTTTTATCTTATTACGTAATAATGCTTATTCCAGGACAAAAGAATCAGCCAACCGATATTATCGGACATCTCTAACTTAAACAGTAGTTGCCCTGTGGTTAAGAAACCAGACTTGCGTCTGAAAGGGTTTCAGGTTCGAATCCACTAACCGCCAAGTAACCACCGAGCATGGCACCGTCAGTACTTCCCACTCCCAATAGGGTGAAGGGTAGGATACGGAGTTGAACGCAGTGGCGTGTATCACAATGTCAAGAAGTTTGCTTTTCTTTTCCTTTTCCTAAACCTGATCTTGACCCTCGAACCTGACAAATCCAAGGATCGGAATTGAGTTTTGTTAAAAACCAGGTGTTACTCCTACACCTGTGTAAAAACAAATTCATCTTTTATCGCAGTACATTGATTTACTCCATCACTTGCCCTTGTTTCTCTATTTGGTAAATACATTAATGAACATTATGTAACCCTGTTTGTTGTGTTTGGACTCTCCTAAGACTCTTGATTCCTGGAGACATTTGGAGACATTTACAGAGGGTGAGACCAGTCATCTGGACACAGATGTGGTCCCTTCAACACCATGATGGTCCTGGTACTGTAGAACACTGCCAGGACCCACTATGGCGTTTGTACCAGAGCTGCTAGTTGACCACAATGTGCATGATGACAAAAGCAGGGCAGCAGACCCTGCATGTAGCCTTGTTTACCTGGGATATTTACACCATATTCCCAAAGAAATAAGAAAATATCAGCGCAGATGTGCGGAGGTTACGAAGAAAAGCGTGGATGTGAGGTGGAATCAAACAATGAATCTCACAGCAGTAGCCTGTGCCTACCTTGGTGTTGTGAGGCGGACTCTTCTATCTCCGCATCCCTCCTCCTGGAGCTCCACACCAGACACAGAGACTCAAACACGGTCCTGATGTCCGACTTGTTTTTAAAAAATAATAAGGGGGAAAAAATAACCCAGTCGAAGCTAAAGGCTCGGTGCAGCCAGAGTCTGGACAGGATAACTATATTCCTCTCATTTCCCCCCACAGACAGACTATTATGTCTGATCTACATCGAGTGTAAAAGCATAATTCCGCGCCAGTCATGAGATAAAATAACGGTGTGTGAGAAAAGGCCGAGACGGAGAGATGCTCCCCGCAGGATTTGCCATCATCTCGCTGTGTTTTGGTGAGGATTATGAGGGGAAAGCAGAGAAGGACAGGGATGCTCTGAAGCTCAGCAGCAGCAGCAGCAACAGCAGCAGCAGCAATGAACAGGTCCTTTCACTCCTGCTGCCTACGGAAGCTCGACTGGTCCAAGAAAGTCGTTTGCTGTATACGCGTGGCGATGGAGACGAAGGAAATTACAATATGATGATGAATGACGACGACGAGAACGACAACAATGATATAATTTTGTTTATTTATTATTTCTCGACATTGTTCCATTTTTTTTTAAATATGTTTTAGCTTTACAGGCGAGCAACGGCTAATTTCAAATGGTTATTCATCAATTTATTTTTATATTATTTACCCGAATCTGTTTAGAATTGTATAAATCAGCTGGGGGGTAGAAATATCAGATGGCTATGTCTATATTTATTTTTAATACAGTCTATTAATTTAAGTATCTAAAGATAATACATCCTCTCAATTTTAAAACTGGGTAAAAATAAATTCGGAATATGCGCAATGTTTTGTGGTTTTTGGCTCCATCGTGTGGTATTTTGGCAGAGTTGCAGGGCAATTACTCTCAATTTTTTACGCATTTTTGGCTCATTTTTGGCCTCTCGCAAGTTTAAAACTAGTCTCGACTAAATAATAATTAACCAATGCAATTATTTGTAGACAAAACTATACATAAATCAAAACACACACAAACAAACTCAATCGGAACAGTTTAATTTTTTTTCAAGTACATTTATGAACCCAGAAGATTTATTTATTTTTTACACAATGTCAAAAACATTGTTTTCTGATCACAACCACATGAAGATAACAAACACACAGCATCAGCAAACTAAGAGTCATGGGTTCAGTACAGAGAATGTCAGATGTATCAGGGACGTCACGTCTACAGATATTCCTACGTCTATTCCGTTTTTTTCCACATTCAATTCAAGGTCAATACTCCTCAAGGTTTCACAAGGTTCCAAGAAAAAAACAAACAAACAAACAAGACAAAGCGGGACTAACAGCTGTGGTCCGATGTCTTTTTAGAGAGTGTCACAAAAAGACTGTCAAAAAAAAATCACAGGACATATCCCTGTTTATGAAATTAATATAAAGTAAACATAGATGGGATATAGAAGGAAACACAGTGGAATGTTATACTAGGATTTGCTGTGATACACCCGGAGACTGATGCCGATGATGTCAAGAGCACTCACATGTGATAAAATCCTCAGGAATGTTGGCAGATGTGGGAACATGGACGTTAAACATTTGCCGGTAAGACAAAGAAAAGGCCTACATATTTGTGAAGTTGTTTTTTATGGTATTTTAGTGTTTCTACAATAAATGTTTCCTCTTCATTACCATAATGATTTGAGAAAGAGCAGTAAAAGAGCAGAAAAGGACAATTGGATTTCTCCCAGAAACAGCTTCATGTTGTGCTCCATCCTTAGGATCCTAGAACGTCATGACTTTATCATAAGATGGTACTTTAAGGCTCTTACCAACAATTATCTTTCTTGTTTAAACTCAAAAATGCAGCTAAGAGAACAGGATGTCAAAGATGGAAAATAAATACCACAGCAGTTTACAGAATGTACCTTTCATAGAATTAAATGCAGCAGGTTTTATATTTCTTCTCTCACTGTGATTTGTCCATGAATTCAGATCTGAGCTCTTTGACTAATCAGGGACTTCTACAGAAAAACATCTGATAAATACTGTATTTGGGAATCAGAACCATGATGGATGTAAAATTCAAACAAACAATAGGTCTACAACAGTAATCACCCTCATGCTTCACAGAAAGAGAAAAAAAAAAAAAAAAATCACATCCAGTTTATACACACACACGCACACACACAGTCACGCACACACATATATATTTTTTTTCCAAATATTCTCATGTAATTTAAACTCGTTGTTTATCCAAGAGTGGAAACGTTGATCAACTTGTTGGAAAAACGTCTTTATATTCACGTCTCAAACTCACTCTCTTGGATAAACAAAGGTTAAAATTCACACCAGGCGAATAGAGACATTTAAATAATTTACGATGTATTTACAGAATAATCCATCTGCCCTCCAGCCTGCTCTTCCATCTCGGAGTGTGAACGCCAGTTAGTCTCCCATTTTTACTTTCGATGTCTGTGGGAGAAGAGAAACGATTGTTAGGGCCTCTTTTCTAGGATTTGGAGGAAATAATCTTTTTTCACTCAGATAAATCGTGACCAGATTTAATCGAGTGAAGACGAAGCAGCAGCGGCGGCGGCGCGGCCAAGGTCGCTTACCTGCAGAATGGCTACAATAACTCCAAACAGGCCGATGGCACTGCCAAAGATTTCCACAATGAGAATCTTGACAAAGAGGCTGGCGTTCTGGGCGTCGGCCAGAGCTGCTCCGCTGCCCACGATGCCAACGCAGATGCCACAGAAGAGATTGGAGAAGCCCACGGTCAGACCGGCCCCGAACATGGAGTATCCTGGAGGGAGAGAAATGTAAAAAATGTATGGTCAGAAACACACGTAACTGACCAGTAAAAAAATAATGAAAGTATCTTTAGCTTCTTGACCTGCTTGGTAGTTCTTTGCTCCAATGGTCTCAGGGGTCGTCCCACTGAAGTTCTGTAGGAGATTGATGTGTATTGATGAATACAAGGTGCATTACTTATTTTACTGTGCTGTTACGAAGTGAGAGTCTCACCTCAGCCATGTTGCTGATAACAATAGCCATGATGATGCCATAGATAGCAACAGCTTCACAGAAGATGATGCTGCAAAAAGACAAAGACAAAAAAAAGGAGTAGATGATGAAAGAGGGTGCTGCAGCTTCTCCTTCATCTTAACTATTTATCGTAATACCACAATGTTAATGAAGCTATGGTTTTCTTCTCTTCCATGGCTTACCTGACCAAATTCTTGGTTTTGATTCTTGGAGCCTTGACACCTCCACCAATGATACTGGAGCCAGTGATGTAAATACCCCTGTGGAGCAGATGACACAGTCAGCATCAGAGACATGAATAACTTGTATTAAATAAACTAAAACCAATAATTAACAGGAAGTGTAGACAATGTTAAATCAAATAATGTAGAATAAAAACAGTAAAAAAAAGGTCTTTATAATTCTTGTTTCTAAACATGAAATATCTGTGCAATAAATTCCAGCCCAGAAAGTGTTGGTGAGTGAAGTGCTGATGATGGAGCTGCACGGTCGGCCATAGTTGACTCTTATCAGCAGCTGCCCAGACAGCTCTGCTGGTTAAATCTGCATCCATCACTAAAAGAGGGTTTTCAGCTCAGTTCTGCAATGAAAACAACCCCTGTTTTCCCAGTTCAACGTAGATCCTTTTTTTCTGATTCATTATTTTTACTCATTCAGACATAGCTTTATTTTTAACCCAGAGTTTTTCAGATTTTATTGTGATTTTTACACTGATCTGTAGAACGTTATTATGAATAAATACAAAAAAGATTATTAGAGTATAAAACGCAAATATTGAATTATTTAAGTGACTCAGGACGTGATAAAAAAAAAAACTTTGTTTTCCATTTCCATTTATACACACTGCTCTCAAGAGTTTTTTCCGATGAGGAAGTAATAAAACACAAAAGGATGTAATCATTTTTGTCACACACTGAAACCATGGGACAGGTCACTGGAGTCTGCCTTCAGTCAAAGACACATTTCCTAGTTTGAGACTCACCAAGCAGCTCCTACTACAGACAGAGAGATCGCCAGACCAATCCCCAGATTAGCCCACATGAAGGGAGACGTCTCTGTGAGGAACCTGCACAAACAGGGAAATGGATGAAGACGGACAAGTGTGTTTAGGAATAAAATACAATCATTAAAATATTAGTTTATTAAATCAAGCTTATTATTATGTTTATAAATATTTCATATGTATCTGAAGGATCAGGAATGATTTGATTAGAGGGACAAACCCAGGAAGGTTTGGAGAAAAAGCTAGAGAAGACAGATTGAGACGGTTTGGACATGTTCAGAGGAGGGACAGTATTTCCAAAGTGTGAAAGATGCCCATAACTGGCATAGTCACATTAATTTAGTTTGTTTTTCCACTGCAAAGTCTGTCTCAAAACGACTTACCATGCCACATCAAAGCGGAAGCCAAGGTCAAATATAGTGTAACACAGGCCTACAAAAAACAACAACAACAAAACAATCAAATCCACGTATGAATGTGGTGAATTCGTCATAATGGACATTATTCTTCTTATTGGAATTTTTATAGATAACATTCACCATAACATATGGCTCTTTCTATTTCTATTCTTATTTTAGTTCGACTAACGACTCAATCGGTCACAACAAGGTTCAACAGTCATGCAGAACGGTTCCAACTCGAGTAAAATGTCTCACTATCACGTGAAAACTGCGGCAGTTCCCATTTCTGAGCGGCTGACAGCTTAGCAGCTGCTAGGCTAGCCTTAGCCCGCGACAGACTATAATCCTTAAAACTAAAGAAAATGAATTATTAAACCAACACATACGTAGAAAAGAACCAAGAATAAACTGGAAATTTTTGTCCTAAGTTATTTAACAAAACCATTTCGTTTCGATAACGTTCTCTGACATTTTGTTTTGACGCGTTAGCAACGAACTAAGCTAGGTGGGTGCTAACAGACTGAAGCAGTCGAGCTGTCATTATAAAACATACGGTGACTATATGGTAGTTTTGACACGAAACGAATGGGGATTTCTAAGGTTTACAAATAGTGGCCATCAAAATGTAATTTTGTCTGATCCTCCATTGACACTACATGACAACATCTACTGTAACACTGTAACAGATGGCTGCAAATGACACAGGGACGTTCGCTGTTCACTGAAGGAAACACATAAACGAGCTTTAAAACGTGGTTCACACTGTAAATACAAGACACAGTGAACAGACTCTCGTTGTCATTCATTTTGTTTAACATATTGGATTATTTTTAGTTAAAATACTATCTTACCGACGATGAGTATAGTGCTCCAGAAGGCCAAAGTGACCCCCGTGTAAAGAATGGCGTGTCCGTTCATCATCCACTCCAACAACATCTACCCGGTGACAGAAGCTTCTGGAAGATAAAGGTGGTTCTTTATCTCAAACTGAGATTAACACACGGATTAGACGGAAGATGGTTAATTCAGAATGTTTTAATGGAGAACCGCCATCTATCTGCCGACAGAAGACTAGCATCAAAAGCAGAAGCGGTGAGAAGTCAGCTGATCCAGCATGTGACCAGAAACAGGGGGCAGCGTTCTCTTACGTTTCCCATCTTCGAAATATATAAACACATTGTATAATGTGAGTCTTCCAGTGATATTTTTAATATTTTTTTATTTATTTTTGTTGGATGAATAAAAAATACTCGTTGCCAAATAACTATCACAAACTTGAATTATGTACAATTTAAATTCATTCATTTCTTTTGTTATATCGTAGTGTCCACTAGATGTCACTGGCGTGCTGTTGTGAATTATACCAAAGAAACACTTAAATCGTGTTGACTTAAACAAGCATCATTTATTTACTTAATAATGTATATTTCTTTTCATTTAATTGATGTAAAATAAACATTTATATTAAAATGAATGAAACACAAGTTTAAATTTAAATTTTAGTCAACCCAAAATATGTACTTCCATAAATATAAATTAATCTGTGCTGTCAGCAGACTGATACTTAATTAAGGCACAGCCCATAGAGAAAGAGCGAAGAACACACTGACATATTTGTTCACACTTATGCAAACTGGGAAATTTTCCTGCCAAAGCAGAAGCTGTTTGTTTCCCATCCGCTCTCTTCACTTCCCTTCTGGTGAAGAAAATCACAAAATAAAAAATAGCGATACATTGGTTTGACTGAAATCAGAAATTGCCATTGAATTTAATCAGATTATTAAGATAGAAACGCTGTCATCATACAATGGTGGATTTCTCATGTTACTCCAGTTTCCTCCCTCCAAAAACAGATCAGGTGGTTAACCTGGTGTCAATGGTTTGTCTCTATGTACAGTGTGTATTGTCTCTCTGATTTTATTTCTTGTAACTTCTGCTGTTCCACTCTGTGAGATCCAGCTTTAAAAAATACAACCGACCAAACCTGATTTTGCCAAAGAGACAAACTGGGGGACAGACCAGTGACTCGCAAACAAATTTGTTCATCAGGGTTTCTGCCTGTAGAGGTAGAACACATAGATCAGTTGTCAGTCGGACTCCATCCTGAGACAGAAATCTGAAAGTTCATTTCACTTAAAAAAGGCTTCACTAAAGGGAGTGATGCCAGAAAAATTATTTTTTTAAATTAAATTATTCAATAGTCATTCATTTTCTTTGCAGTTTAACAAATGCAGTTTGAAATAAATCCCATTATGGATTAACCTTCACCTGGCTTTGACCATTAATAAATCACCAGGCCTGGTCTTCAGACACTGCTGTAACGACACTCATTTATTAATTATAGAGTGAAGAACACTACAGCACCAAGCACTTATCTTCACAGGTGACTGGAAATCAATCCACCTGATGTGGACAAAGACAGGGTTTTTAAGGACATCTGAATTCAAACACTGTTCCTGCCTGATGGACACACTGTGTGTTTTGCTCCTCCCTTTGCTCTCTATTATGTCTAATTCCACTAATGTTATGTCCTTTCCTTGATGTTCTCCCCATCTGTTGTGTCCATTAAGATTTTTGTTTACGTCCTTGCTCGGTGGTCAGTTTAATCTCTGCTGTCGCTCATTCTCTTTCTCGGTAAATTCAGTTAATTCACTAACATCAACGCACCGATTGACCACAACAACATCTCTGTCCGCCTTCAAGGTTATGTTGAAACCAATCCATACAATAAGAATTATTTAAGTAAAAGACCTTGTTAGTTCATCCTTGGACCACGAAGGAGAATAACTACTTTTTTTCTAGTTTAATTATAATCTTGTTAGAGAGTTGAAGATACAGAGGACAGATTAAGATTGAAATTGTTGACTCACTGTGGAAACACGTGAAAAATGGACGAGCCGAAAGGAAACGAAGAAAGAGGAAGAATTTATAATCTCATTAATAGTCCGCTGCCCAACCCGTGGATACCTGCAGGGGGCCCTGTAAGTGGTCACTTGGTAGGATTGAGTAAAAAACTGGAAAATGAAGAAAAAACAATGTGTCAACAAAATATTGTTTAAGTCAGAGTAGAGTCTTGTCACCATGGAAACGTCACCATGGAGCTCCTATAAAGCTAATGTAACTTCAGCAGAAACTGCAGCCGTTGCAGTTGCAACACAAGGTATTTCTGTTGAAATTCCAAACTCTTCGTGAAATCCATTAAAGCCATTCAGTGACCTTGTGTTGCAGCGGTAAAAGCAGTTATTTATTCAGAACAGGTCAGTGAACTTAAACTCACCGCAGCAACACAGGTTGAGTCAGTAACAAATGCATTGTATTCTTGACAACACGAACATCTCCTCCCTCTATTAGAGAGCCAACCTCTGGCCTCTGGCATATAAGAATCTCTACCTGTGACAGTAAACACCTCACAAATCATTATTCAAAAACTGAAAATTACCATTTTGTTGCCGACCTTATGAACACCTGATGCTAATGCAAAAACACACTGTTTCCTTTTTATAAATGATCATGACTCACAGAAGACATGTTTCTTTTTTTTTTCCTTAAATGTCCTGGCCTTTTTCTACCCAAAACAACACCATATTAATATTTTTTTGGTATTTGTACTGAATTTATGCTTGAGCATGTCCCATAAACTGGTCTAACTATAATGAAAAAACAAATATCACTGAAACAGGAAATGTACAATATGATACACATCAATGCACTGGCACGGCAATCTGTTACATACTAATTTTGGAGAATATATGAGAATACGTTATCGTTTTTATGTTATAGCAAGTGTTTCCTTTACACTGATGCAAACATGGATTATAAGGATTTTTGCTCTTAGTAATATTTTATTCATACAGTTTCTTTGATATGCTCTGAATTCATACTAAAGATGACATATGTGGCTGCAGAAAACCTGTTTTTGTTTGTCAGAGTAATGGCTGCAATGATGAGCAATGAGAATAAGAATATGTTATTATTCTTATTTTCTTTCCCTAAATTAATCACATGTGTCCCTCCTTGTAGCACAACAAAATATCCTGCCCTTTGCAACATCAATTATTATTAAATAGAAAAGAACACAGAGTCTTGGTAACACTGAGAAGAAAATGTTTTTCTTTATTAGTTTGCTGTGTCTGTAAGGCACCGTTGTTGTATAATGAAAAAAAAAAATCAACAGAGCAGTTGGAATCGATTCAGATTGACCAAAAATTATTTTGTAGAAATCCTAAAACTGTAAAATTAAATGGTAAAAGTCTGCAGTCCTAATATTTCTCCACTGGAGGGCAGCAACAATATGGACTCTTCAAAGTTCTACCAAATATCTCATCAAAATTATCTATTGTAATGACCTGAAAAAAACAACCAACCTAGCCGTTGCTGTGTAATTAATCTACAGTTCTATTATACTACTGCAAGATTTCGACATTATTTAAAATAAATATTTTACTCACTTTGATCTTTGAACCATACTATATTCTAAAATATCCAAATATTGAAGGCAACCAGCTCAGCCAATCAGAGGAATAGAGTGGAGACGATTATACATGCATCAAATGTTGTCGCTGATGCTGCAGACAAACTAATTCTATCTTAGGGAACAGGAGTCATTCGAACGAAAGATGGACATCACAACTCTGACCTCCCACTGTTCAGTTCTCCCTCCATCTACCTCACAACACCTACATCAAATCAGTCAGAGCCTAATTTCCCTGTCATTATAATTACACAATCCCATTAAGACGTCATGATGACGAGGGGAAAGAGAAAGGATTAAAACCCTAACAGCCTCAAATGACTCGTTTATTGTCTGCTCCTCGAATTCTTCTTCTCACCATGAATTGCAGGTTTCAGAGAGTGACGCAGCCTCCAGTTAAGGTTGCTTCAAACAGCCCTTGATGAACCAAAGTCAGCTCTGAGCCTCCACTGATAGATGAGGGACATAAACACTGCTGTGCTAATGATCTCCACAACAGCCTTTTCCTAAAGAAGTCTAATCACCATTCCAAAGGTGATTGTCAAGACTTTTCTTGGAGTGAATTGAAACGCCAGGGACAATCAGTTGGACCGATCACAGAGAAGGACTTTGTAATCATGCTGAGCGTGGAACATTATATTCCTGTCTGCAGTAAGTTTGAGGCTTTCACAGATATTTTCACTGAGACACTTTTGTGTGTGTGTTAAGCAAATGTTGGCAACCGTTGCTCAATCTCTGCACAGGTCATCATTCATTTGTTAGTCTGACCCAGGCTAACATTAGACATTGGTTGTCTTTCTAAAAACATGGCTGAAAACTCACCCTGCCGACCCCAGAACATTCAGCAGAGACTAGTGCACACTTATGATGCACGTCACATGTCTTGGCCTTTCTTCTCTCACATGTTTTGTCCACCTTTGCCTTAACATGAGTTGCCATCTAGGTAAAAATGTAAGATATGCACAGTGTTGTGCTTTTATGTAAGACCCTGTGCAGAGTCATTTTCAGCCCTTATCCTTTTTTTTTTTAACCAAAGCTCAAACCTGAGATGAGAGACTTCACACGGCCTTGGCCTTGTAAACTTCCCCATACAATGTTTTATGCATGTCCTTTGTTTCTGATTCAATGTATGCATAGCATTTTGACACGAGGAGAGAAAATCAACCCTTGTACAATGAAATAACCTGCTTCAAAAAGGACACAACAAGACAGAACAAATCCCCTGTTCAGTATTCCTGTTCTGAGATATTGTTGAAAGGCCTTGTTTTTTCTAGTATTACAGCTAATTTCCATACATTCATTCAACTTCGTCTGCATATGTGTTACCAGGTTGCAGCAGTCTCCACGACTGGCACCCAAATCACACTGCACCACACTGTGAGCCTTCCTTTGGGTGGTGAGCCCAGTGAAAGTTCTGCCGTAGCTTCCGCTCCTTCAGGAGAGACGAGTCCTAATGAGTTTGAGTAAAATAGTAAAATGATGACCCACGCTGTTGGAATATGTTTAAACACTTCCTGTGGGGAAAGTCCATGAGGCTAATATCCCTCTAGAGACATTTTGTCTCTTCATTTGTGCTGCTCACGTGGCTCGTGCAGACGTGACACGTGATGGATTGGATGCTAATCAACAATCGTCAGTGATGAATGCAGAATGAAATGACAGGTTTTCATCTAGTGAACAGCCACGTCTGTTAGAGTGTGCTGATACAGAGAAGCCACTGACGGCTCCTTTTCTTTTTTTTGTTTTGCAGCACGTGGTGATGCCGTCTTTCTGTCCACCAAACAGATTTCACAATAAGACGGCAGCTGGATGAAAACATTTAGTCAATAAAACTCATTTTACCAAAACAAGTAGCCAAAATCATCAATACTAGCATAGCTCACTGCATGACCAGGTTAGTCAGATACCTGTCTAAATTTTATGGATTGAATCATTAGAATTTTTTTTGTTGTTGTAATGACTCACAGGAGGAAAACAGTAATTAGAATTTTCTGTGCAGAACTAATTCTGCGCCTGAATACATTTAAGCGTTCCTGCGTGTTTAAATCTGTATTTGTATTCTGCTGCTGATTCCCACTCAAAAACCAATCAACACTTCTGCAACCGTTCACGGCAAACTCCAGCTACGTTACTTCTGCACAACTTCACCTCTCCACCATTTCCCTCGTCCTCTACAATATTGTTTTGCGGTTCCAATGTCTTACAATGGGTATTGACGGTTCCCTAAAGTTCAAGCCCTCTTGCCTCGAAAATGTCAAATAGCATCTAGACTGTGCCATCACAGTCCGCTGGGTCCTGAGTGAAACCAGGATCAATATCTTCATACTGTCCCCGCCTCCAACTGACCACAGATGCCATTCGTTTAGATCCCAGTGAAGAAACACCGTTTACTTTAGGGTGTGCTTTTAAACACAGCTTTTTTAGGTGAAATAAATATGTTCAGGGGTTTAAAAAACATAGAAATGTATTGTTATATTTTTTATTTACTGGACAGCTTGAAAAAATTATGTTTTACACATTTAATATTTTTTTCTTCAGGGGTGATTAGCCTGTCGCTCAAATTCTGAAAGGGCATATTCAATTTATCAGATTCTCAAGGCCTCGTCAGACTGCAGACGGTTTACTTTCTCGTTTTTTCATTTTATTTTTCAGATCGTGACAAATCCCATTGTCTGACTTTAATCTAATAAACTTGTCCAAGACGTCAGAAATACACAGAGTCTGCACAATGCTGCCATCTATCAAACTAACGAAAAACGTGTTGCCAAATGTGACGCACACTTGAAATGACACTGGAATTTTAATCAGCTCGGCAGCAGTGAGAGAACAGTTTGTATTGGTGATTAATCAAGGCTAAAGACAAGCTATGGTGTTTCCCCCCTGCTTCATTCTTCTCCCCTATTCCCATTACCAGTCTCCACGACTGCCACCCAAATCACACTGCACCATACTGTGAGCCTTCCTGCGGGTGGTGAAGTTTTGTGGGGATGGTGTTGTGCATAGACCGCCAGGCCACCACTGTCTGGTCAAAAAGTCAAGGGCATAATAACTCCTGCTGATAATAAGGATGCAAAGTAGCTCTTGAACATTGTTTTGTTTTTTTTACAGGGTTGTTATCATTCACAAAGGACTGAGCGACGCAGAGAACTCCCACCTGATCCTTTACAGGATTTCATCCCTTGGCCCTGATTACGTGTCATTATTGTTACAATAAATAATTGCCACTTGAACCTACAGTAACTGTGTGAATTTACTGCTTCAGCAGCACACTCTTAAAACAGAGTCACACATATACACTCCTCAATGTTCTCTATATTTTCTTAAATGTATATTTTTTGGCAATATGAAATACAACATATTTCTGTTACTATTTTGTTACAGCGGAAAATCAAAACTCCTGGTTTCTTAAAAACAAACTTTACCAACTATGTTTATTTGATAAAAAAGTATTCTGTTGCAGTCCCAGATTATGGGATTTTTTGCATGTCTTGTATGGATGTTAAATTATTTAGAAACAATGCATGCATCAAAAGTTTCATTTCACGTAATTTTGTGGAAGGAACTGTTCCTTTTTCTGTGGTGCTGAAATGCAACGATAAAATTATTTTCCATGCATGTATAAAGCCAATCAACATTTTTTATTTTGTGCAGCACGTTGTCAGCCTATGGTTTGACCCTGGTTGCCGTAGCAGTGGAAGCTGGAGTCTACTGGAGCTTATAATGAGGACTAAACCAAGCAGGGTTGCCTATTTATGTCTCAACATTTAAAACTGCAATTGTAAGCACTACAAACAAAGGTTCTGTAAATGCAGCCCTAATGTTGCTAGGAGACCCCATATATTGGTTATTTATCACACAATCACTCTGCAGCCACAAATTCAGATCAACTGTGTGTGTGTGTGTTTGCGCGCCTCTGATTCCCACTCCGCCTGTGTCCTTGCTCATGCTTGTACTATAAAGCAGACAGCATCTCCTCTGCTCTCCTACTCTCTTCCCAGGATGAGTTAAAGCTGCTGCTGCTGCTGGAGCGAAAAATCACAGCAAACCCAGCTGTGCCTGGAGAAAGAGCAGTGGATCATATTCAACAAAGCATTTTAGCAGAGCATCTTCCCGCCAAGGCTGTAGGAGAACACAGCCTCCTACACGAGACCGACCTCTACGACTTTCATTCCTTTCCTCCACAGCGGGAAGAGCCTTGAATGGAGATTAAGCAACGAGGGTTAAGAGAGGCATGAAACTACGAGTGGAGCAACAAAGAGAGGTGAACGCAAACTCAAGAAAAGGAAGCTACAGGCAACATGGATTTACTTCAAAAAACGTGCTGGTCGAAATCTGCCCGCCTCCCAGCGCCCATTCATCCTCCTCATGACAAATCCTTTTAGCTGCCGGGGGGCTGCAGAAGAACCTATTGTGCTTCAAAGTACTGAGGGCTGATGTTGTGACACAGAGAGAGCAATTTTCATGCAGCATGAAGGAAAGACACATTGTGCTCTTTTAGTCTCCTGTCCCCACTGGACAAAAGGTCTCTGCCATCATCTCACTTAAGCAGATGGAATGAACAGCATTTTATGAAACATCAGGATCTCATCCACTTCTCAAACTTCCTTCGACTCGGAACGTCGATCCCGCTCATTCACAGACACACCCCCTCACTACTCCACTTCAATCTACTCTCCTGCAGCTTTCGACTCTTATCTTTCACCCTTTTCTTTTCTTCTATCATTTTCCCATCCATTTAAGAAATATCCAGCGGACGAGGCTTAGTGCCCAGAGACACTGCACACTCCCTCTCTCCTCCTTCCCGTTCTCTTCTCTCACCGTCCCTGCTCTCATCCCAGCGGAACTGTCAGCATGCATGAGTCCGACCAGCTGTGGAACTCCACCGAGCAAGTCTTGATCAATGGTTCACAGGTGACAAACTCATCACTGGGCAGACCAGTGGACAGCGACGAGGAGGAGGACGGAGACAAACACCCCTTTCTCACCGATGCCTGGCTGGTGCCTCTCTTCTTCTCCCTCATCATGTTGGTTGGACTGGTGGGCAACTCTTTGGTTATTTATGTCATTTCCAAACACAGACAGATGAGGACGGCCACAAATTTCTACATCGGTAAGTGAAGAGAAATACTGTACTTGTGGATGCATGTTGTAGGACAGACGCTGAAATATACCAGCGAGGGACACATAGGTCAACACCGTCATCTCCTGGGACGATGTGAAATTTACTATGCACATAATCTTTTGAAGTATAAACCCTTTTATTCCGCACACAGCTAAAAAAATAGTGGGTTCAAAAGATCAGAGAAAGTAGTATTCACTTTAATATTCCCTCTCATCTACACAGCCAGTGGACAGCTGATGAGGTCTTCTCTTTAGAGTGTACTTCAGCGCTGTTAAGGAAGGATGCAATTTTATGTTAAGTACATTGAGTAATAATGCTGTACAGTATGTAATGTAGGTTTGCTGTGAAAAGCTGAATAGCTGATATTTATTTTAACTCTCGTCCCCGACACAGCTCAAAATTTCCCCTCATTCATTCCTCTTGAGTGACGTGGTGGCTTCAGTTAATATTTACATAATTCCTGAGGGTGATGACAGATGTGCTAAGTTGCATTTTGTGTGTGTGTGTGTGTGTTTTTTTTTCATTTAAGAAGTCCTGCAAATCACTGAGATGTTAGATATTTGACGAATTGCAACCACTGAATTACTTATGATTTTTGTCAGATTTTTTAAAATATTCATGCATTCATTTATTCCTCTCCTGAAGCTACATCATTTTTCAGTGAGGGTCTCATTTCACTAGTCATCCACCGAGAAGGTTAACGCTCAACAGTCCAGGAGTCCATCACAGATTTACGTAAAGAAAAAAGAACCTCAGTGCTCTCACACTATCTTCTCGTCAAATATTTTGAATTATTTATGTTAATTCCTCCGATGACATCTTAATTATACAACAACAGGGTTGCAGAACTAACAGACAATATAGAGAAGTATATGGGAACACACCAGGAATTTAATATTTCCACTTTTATTCCCAAAAAACCCATCTCTCTTCTGGCAGAGGAAACAGCTGGATGAAAAACACTTACAAACGTCAACAGGAGGACTGCGGGGATTCTAAGTGCTAACAAGAGAATTCAAAGCCCCTCATCAATCATGCACTCCTGTCATCTCCCCTACATCTCGTTCAAGCAGACTCCTGTGACTGTTGTTGATGATGTGAATTACAGCACATCTGACGGAGCTTTGACTCCAACTGTCAATCAAGGGGAATCGCAAATAGCGGACCGGATGAAGGACTGTGAATTAGACGTCTTTGTGAAAATTCCCTAAGATATTCTGCTCTTTAGATATAGACATAGAGGCAGCTGGATTCTCACGTGCATGCTGCTGGCAGAGTGGGATGCAGGCGTGACAAGAACATCTCAGGGCCAGAGAAATGACAGTTCTTATTTACTGGCATATTAGAAGAACATCTTCACCATCTGCTTATGTGTTTAAAAAAAGTGATGCAGCGACCGCAACAAGATTATCAGCAGCTCAGGCATAGAGGAAACAGTGCGAGTGCCAGCGCCATGATTAAATAGAGATAAAGGGAAAAAAAAAACAAAACACTGCCTGACAATCACAATGGCGTAAATCTCTGGTTTGAAGCCAGAACAAAGATTTGGTTTTGCATGTCTATTAATAATAATAATGCCCTGGTTGACAGCACTGTGTTCAGTTAGAAATTAAAGTATTTTTGTGTGGAACCGGGTAGAAGTTCTATTGACACGTTACTGGTCAAATGGCAGCTGTTTTACACAGTTGTATGCATCACATCCCCAAATGTTAAGAAGAAAACTGAGCAGAAAATCCAACAATCCCTTTACAAACAGACGTTATCAGATAGGAACACAACTTTTAGTGTGTTTACTACATGTTTGTGTATGTATGTGTCTTACAGCAAATCTGGCAGCTACTGACATCATCTTCTTGGTTTGCTGCGTCCCCTTCACTGCCACCTTGTATCCACTTCCTGGATGGATCTTCGGAAACTTCATGTGCAAATTTGTTGCATTTCTGCAACAGGTAAAACCGTGATTATATTATTATTTACTATAATAGAGAGGAGATTATCCTTCCAGGCTTTAGAAAGTGGCTGAATGAGGGATGACGTGGAGACATACAAGATTCGTTTGAGTATAAAAGATTAATTTGTTGTTCTGTCAATACTTGAATGGAAGCCGTGGAGTGTGTGATTCAGTTTAATATTACGAACAGGAAGTCTGAAACATTTTATTCTTAGCTAACTGCACCTGCCAAAATTAGCACCAGCTTATTGCCTCAGTAACGATGTTCAAAAGTACGATATTTTGACGACAAAGCTTTTATTTATGGAGTACGAAAACGTATCTTGTATTTCTCCTTAAAAAAAAAACAAAACAAAAAAACCCACCATAATAACACATATATTCTTTGTTTTTTAAAGTCTTGGAACACAGGTCTCTTGAGACTCTTACCGGAAGTTGGCTTAAATTCGAAGGAACAAAAATAAGACCAATTAGCTTCGGTGCACAATTTACTAATAAAGAACTGAATTTAAGTCGTGTAACCCTGAACTACTTCCTGTGTCCGACCGGTAGTTGTTGAGTCAACAAAATAAGAGCATTTGTTTTAAAACTAAAAACAAATAACTGCTAACAAGAAAAACCTCGTTCAGTTCAACACCTTGACTAAAATCTTACGTAACACTGTTGTACGGATGGGAGCCGTTTAGTTTAGTTGAGAGCAGGAACAGGATGGCAAGTACAAATTAAGTCTCCATCGCGCAGATGAATCATGAATCATTCATAACTCTGTACCCTGCGAGCTGTACAGGTAATAGAAAACAGGTGAGGTGTGTTTTTGAGTCAGGATTGCACAATTAGGGAATGGGAGAGATGTGTGTAATCTGGCGTTTACCAGGAAACCAGATGGATCCGCGGCAGAATTTATAGCACAACATCAGATAGATGTCAAACTGAGTGGCAAAAGAAGGACATTTTCTTATAAAAGTAAATTTATTTATTATTTATCTATAATTCACATTGCGCCATTCATGTTTGGAGTCCATTGTTAATGGTAGTTGTTAAAAAGAAGATGAGAGATGTCTGAATGATCGAAGGGCCATTTTTTCTTCGGTGGACTCAGCACTGACCTCATCCCAACCCATTTTCTTATCATATCCTTTGAAACTCCAACGTCGAGCTTCGTGTCCCTGCAAGCATAATGGGTTCTGCCTTCAGTGACAGGTTTGATGAGGAGAAAAGTGAAAAAGATGTTAGATTGTTACAGAATAAAAGAGAAAGAGATGGATCCCTGGAGAGTCCATATGGAACTTCTGACCTCTTATTTCAACACCTACACTGTGCGCTTCGGAGTCACTGACTTCACCCACACAAAATCAATATATGTCAGTTAAAAATATATATGCACCGTGTATCAGTGAGTCCATCACCTGCTGCTCCATTTTCCCGCTTGCAAAATGCAAATTTAGTTTGTCAGGTATATGATGAAGGTTTTTTTTTTTTAATTTTCTGTAACTTTATCAAAATGAGATTCATTTCATTCATTCAGTGAATTGTGAATTTCAGCCTTGAATTCTGCTGATGTGCTGGGGTTTAATTAAATCCAACATTAAAGGAACTCTATGACAATTAATTTGGACGATTTGCTTTCATGCTAATTAGAAAATTCTTATCAGGATTACAGCTTCCTTTTTCCTCCTTTGACTGTTTGCTTGGCTGAGTTTTCTTGTTAATAGCCAAAAAAGAGTGGAATAAAACAGCTCTCCGTACGACAACAAGGACATGAATACATTTTTTTGATACATTTCACACCATCAAAATTGTACCGCGTGAAGAGACCAAGAATTGCTTGTTTAAACTGAACAGTTAATGGTAGTTTCCGCTCGTTGTTAGTCGAGACAGACATGAAGGTGTTGGCAAGAGACGCAAGTCCTTGGCAGGAAAGCTGACGGTTTGTCGGGGATCCAGTCTTTGGGAAATATTTCAACAGTGTGAAAAAAAAAAACATATTTTTTAACCATCTTTCATCAAATGCGACGGCTCCTGAAAAGTGCCATTAAGAGCCCAGTCGTACATCAACGTTGCCAGGGAGAGTTATGATTCCAGTCAACGCCAAGTAAGTTCACTGTGTGTCTTGGCCTTTACAGTGATCGATGACTGATGTCAGAGGTTGGCCAAACATACATTCTTTGTCTTATGAAAGTTGAAGTCAGTATTTTATCAAGAACAGAAAAATCTTTTGTGCTTTGATTAAATTCCGAAGAGTTTGATTTAAATTTTTCCTGTGTCAACATCTTCTTTTTTCTCCTATCCTATCGGTTTGCTCTGTTCCAAGCGTTGCCACAACGGATCAATGTTTTCCATTTCACCCTGGTCTCTCTATTTCCTACTTTGACTCCAACTACCTCCATGTCCTCCAATACTGCATCCATCAATCTCCTCTTTGTCTCCTACCTGGTAGCTCCATCTCTAGGATCATCCTTCTACCAATGTCCCTCCTCTGAACATGTCCAAACCATCTCAATCTGTCTCCTCCATCTTTTTCTCCAAACCTTCCTGTCTGTGTTGTCCCTCTAATCACCTCATTCCTGATCCTGTCCATCCTTGTCTCTCCTAAAGAGAATCTCAGCATCTTTAACTCCTCCACCTCCAGCTCTGTCTCCTGTCTTCTGTCTATTCCTAGTGTCTCTCGTCCATCCATCATGGCTGGTCTCACCCCCGTCCCTCCACCTTAGCTGACTCTCTTCTATCTCAGATCACTCCTGATTCTTTTCTCCAGTTGTTCCTTCCTGACTCCACTCTGTTCTTCTCCTCTCTTCCACAGTCTCCACAGCTCCTAGTGACCTCACCATTCCACTGCATTCATTTACACACACGTGCTTTGTCTTGCAACATCTGAGGACTGAAAGCTCCACCTCTTCCTCTTCTTCTAGCTGCTGCCTACTCTCACTATAGATCACAATGTCCACAAACAGATTCCCCTGGACTCTGACATACTGTATATTTGTGTCTCTGTCCTTCAAAGGTGACGGTCCAGGCTACATGCATCACTCTGACTGCCATGAGTGGAGACCGCTGTTACGTGACGGTGTACCCTCTGAAATCTCTACGACACCGCACGCCCAGGGTAGCCATGATTGTCAGCGTCTGCATATGGATCGGTCAGTTCTCCTCCTCCAAACGTTGCAGTTTTCACTCCTGGAACCAAAAGGTTATTGATTTGTAACACAGTCCTTATCCATATCAGGCTCCTTCATCCTGTCCACACCGATTTTAATGTACCAGCGTATAGAGGAAGGATACTGGTACGGACCGCGTCAATACTGCATGGAGAGATTTCCTTCGAAAATGCATGAAAGAGCTTTCATCCTCTACCAGTTCATAGCTGCCTACCTGCTGCCTGTCCTCACCATCTCCTTCTGCTACAGCCTGATGGTCAAGAGGGTTGGACAGCCCACCGTGGAGCCCATGGACAACAACTACCAGGTATGGTCACCTTTGAGTTCACCTGCATTTAATGAACAGTGAAATATTACACTGCAGTCTCCACAACTGCCACCCAAATCACACTACCCTATACTGTGAGCCTTCCTGTGGTTAGTGAGCCCACAGGAAGTCATGTGACTGGGGGCGGTGCATGCTCACAGCAACTCAGTGCAACCTGGAAGCATATATACTGTATATATATATATATATATATACAGTCATTGGTTTTCTCTCTGAATCTGAAAACCTGATAATGATAATTTTTCTGGAATGATGTGCGTTCTTAAAGTAGTCTTGGGGATGGACGGCGGTAGATTAGAGTGAAGCTCACTAGATGGCAGCAATGAGGCTCATTTAATTGCTCTCATACTGACATTGTTGCTCGTACAGATAAATAACTGTAACGATAACAAGGCCTATATTGGTTGATATTGGATAGTAGGTCAATTTCAATATATCCAGTATTGGTAAAAAGTTAATA
Source organism: Paraplagusia blochii (assembly GCA_016785265.1). NCBI lineage: Eukaryota > Metazoa > Chordata > Actinopteri > Pleuronectiformes > Cynoglossidae > Paraplagusia > Paraplagusia blochii. The sequence continues at coordinate 191,407 of JAFBJS010057793.1, forward strand.
TCAAACATCACTAGTAATGTGATCCGTGCCGCTGTGATCTGTTGCCAATTCACAAGGGCAGCAGTCTCCACGAGCGCCACCCAATTGGAAAATGGACTAGAACCTGCAGCCCTGTGGACCCAAGTCTGCTTTCTTAACCACTGGGTCCCCATTGCCGCCACATGGTGGCGTGACTGCCATTACCTGGAGTCATTTTGAATGCAGAGTGAACTCTATTTACCCTTGGTGACAGGGACTGATAAGGCCAATTCACAACATTAATCCAGATTTTGTTAAATATTCCATTTTATTATTTTTTTTCCTACTTTAATTTAACCCTTAGTCACTAAGGGTCAAATTAAATGTCGACAATTAAAAATGTGTAATAATGTAAGAATCCCCTTCCTTGATTATATACCTGTCGTGTTGCAAACTGGCCAAAGGCAATTAATTAGTTACTGAATGACAACATGGCTGCTTTTAACCAGAATCCATTTATTCTAATTTGCTCTTAGGTCAACCTCCTGTCTGAGAGAACCATCAGTATCCGCAGCAAAGTGTCCAAAATGGTGGTGGTGATCGTCCTCCTCTTTGCGATCTGCTGGGGCCCCATCCAGATCTTTGTCCTCTTTCAGTCCTTCCACCCCAAATACCAACCCAACTACGTCACCTACAAGATCAAGACGTGGGCCAACTGCATGTCTTACGCCAACTCCTCGGTCAACCCCATCGTTTACGGCTTCATGGGAGCCAGCTTTCAGAAGTCCTTCAGGAAGACCTTCCCCTTTCTCTTCAAACACAAGGTCAGAGACAGCAGCATGGCTTCGAGGACGGCCAACGCGGAGATCAAGTTCGTCGCGGGGGAGGAAGGCAACAACAACAATAACAGAGTTGACTGAACACAACGTCCATGGTCAAACCTGACTTTCCCCGAAGGGTTGACAGCTGATTGTACCAGGAGCTTCACAGATACATTTTATGAATGTTTATCAATACACTGTGTGTACAGAAGGTGGTTCAGAACCATCTTCTCCTCCTGTCAATTTGATGGACAGACTCTGTGTTGCCCACGGAGACGTGCGCGACCGCATCCAAAAACCAGGGGGGAAACAATTAGCTGTTTTTTTTTTTTCCAAACATGTAAATTAAGAAGGAAGAGATGCAGTAATGGAAAAGAAATTAATCAAAATGGAGGTTTTGGAAAATTAACATAGTGCATTAGATGACTAAACCAAGATTTTTGCTAAAGTGTTTTGACATTCATTCCAATCACTCAAAATTGATTTTACATAAGAGTTTTTAGGCTTAGTTCTATTGGAAAAAGACTCCTGGGTAAATTGAAAAAAAAAAAATGTTATGAAATGTCATTATGAGATGGTTAATGTGCTGGGAACAATGTTTAGCAGTGGGCCAGTAGGTGGCAGTAATGCAACTAAGTATGCAGAGGCAGAGTAGAAGAAAGGGACCGAGACCAACCAGTTTAGGAAACATAACTCTTAATGTGTTTTTTGGTTGTTTGTTGGTGAACACAGTGTTTGTGTGTGGTTTCCTACTGTGTGTAATAGACAGATCCGTCTGTTCAGAGTACAGTGACTCATTTATCATTTCAACACAATAAAATGTCGAAACGTATTATTTTACATGTAAATAACAGTACGTATTTATTATTAATCACCGCAGAATTAAATGTCAAGGCTTCGAACCAGTTCGGGGACAGAAAATGAAAACATTTTGGCATTTTGCTGGAAACAGAAAAGAAATTGGAAACATAATAGTTTTTGCTTTTACTGTTTCAGTAACGTCACTGTTTGGTAGAACCACAAAACCAGAAATGTTAAAATCTGTTCTGGATTGATTAACATTTTTTGTATGAAGGCTACAGAAAATGAAATAAAAAAATAATAAAACCGGTATTAACTGGTTGCTCTTTTTACACATTTCTATAAGGAAAGCAGGCAGTGGACAGTATCAGTGGACCTCAGTGGTAGTTGGTGGATTCAAACCTGGAACCCTGCGGACCCCAACCGGTTCCGTAAACACCAGGTCACCACTTTCCCTGATGTGGAAAAAAAACTTTGTTTTTACGTTTTTTCATTGTCAATCTGTGAACTGGTTCAAAGCCCTGTTGATAGACACCGTCAGAACCTTGGTCTCCTTCAGAATAAAACGCTACTAATGATCTAGTAACTGCATCATTTTCTCCTGTTGCAATTACGAGTGACTGATATTTTATTTTCTATGGTGAGAATTCTGCTAAAAAAAGAGACATCTGGCTTTATGTTGGAAAATGTGATGAATACAGTGTTTCAACAGAGTGAATGGTCTGTTCCACAGAAATGCATTCCCACCGTCTTTACTGAAGGACATTAGACAAGGACTCATGTCCTGTCCCACTCTGCTCTTACAAAGATGACAAGTAAAATAAATGGGTTTAAATTTCTGCCGAGCTACATAGGATTTTCTCTATCAGATTTTATTTTTTAACTAAACTTAAATGACTTTTTTTTGTTAATTTTTCTAACTTGTCTTTATCAAACTCACCTCCTTGCACCATTTTGAATGCACGTCACATTCTGCCAGGGTGAGAGGTTTTAGAATAAGCCTATTCAAACCGCTCTTTGCAAAAAGAGATTAACAAAAAGAACTCTGCAGATCTCCTGATTCACAAGTCTTCACTCCTGCCCTCAGCCCTCAGCGTGGTTTTAACTCATTAACCCAATTATGGTCAGGAGAAAGAGCTTCAACACCATCTCCACTCCAGCTGAATAAACCACACGACATGCATTTATCATTAACTCCTTGTTAAATGGTTTTGATTGGCTTTTTAAGAAAAGCCAGAGTGCCCTTTGCTTCCGTGCTAAGATATGAACGTGACTCAAGGTGAAAAAAGATGTTTTTATATGAGCCCGTCTTGCAAAAAGGACACGTCTTATTTCATGCAACCTTGAGGAAATCTTTTATTTTCACACAGGGTTTATTTTCACAGTGAAAAAATACTTAAAGTGAGATTTTTTTTTCCATCCAGAGCTGCTGTGACAGAAACCAATACATGTTGATTCATATTTTAATAAATGCTAATGGTGTTTTTAATGCATTCCACTTATGCTGCCTACACTGCCCCATGTGGCCATTTGCAAATTGTAATTATGACGTAACACTTTATCCTGAGCGCTCACTTCACTCTGCTGCAGCCGCACTTAACCTGATATTATTTGGTGGCAGTTGGTGGTCTAGTGGTTAAAGAACCGACGGGGTTCCAGGTTTGACTACCAGGTTTACACGGAGGTCCACTGAGCATGGTACCGTCCCCACACAAAGCTCCCTGGACGCTCAGAGCTGTTCACTGTTGGTGATGGTGTGTAGGACACCTGAGCTTTTTTTTTCCTTATAAAGTACATGCAGTAGAGGGCAGTGGTGGCCCAGTGGTTAGGGAACGGTGCCGGGCTCTGGAGGGTTCCAGGTTCAAAACCAGGTTACCACTGAGGTCCACTGAGCCTGACACCGTCCCCACTCACTGCACTTATTACAACGACAAAGAGTTTGCTTTTCCGCTGCTGGTGTCAAACTTCTGCTTTGGTTCCTGATTGGTCAAGTAAAATAGATTTATGAATAGATATTGTTCAATGTGTTGTCAGACATTTTGTTCCATACGGTAAAAATTGCTTCTTGTGAACCGGGTAGATACGGGCGACTGATCGGACATGTTTTTGTGGCGAAATTGAACGGATAAAATAAAAATGAGAATGAGAGACGCACAACTCTTTCTGATGTTGAGTTTTTAAAGACAAATACTACAGTAAAAGTGACTCACCGTTCGTCCAAAGTCACATCTGCCCACACTGTGCCATTGGACTTGATGATCTGTAATAACCTTGCAAACAACACATAGTCTGAAGGCCCTTGGTGTCCATTTGGCAGGGTTACCCGTAATTCAGTTCCGCAAAAATAGTCTCCAAGAGAGGCTTTTACATCATTTGGTGCCATGTTGAATGAACAAAGGCGCCAGTAGTGTGGGAGGCGTGAATCAGCGAGAGCCGCGAGCGGCAAACACAGGGGGCAGCGTCAACACGACAGTATTGTACTTCGTACCTAGCTCGGTGACACATCTTTTGATGCGAGTTATTGTGCGTTCACCTACGGCGCGTTTTGTTCCGCGGGATTTTTCAGACTTTACTTTGACACAGACAACAAAGCACGTAAAGCACAAAAGGTCTTTACTTTTGTTTGATTGTCTATATCTGTTGTACCAAACAATACGATAGGACTCTAAAAAAAAGGGTTTGTTATTTGTTTCTTATTCTCCTTGCCGTGGTATATGGATTAAGACAGGAGACAGAGCTGGAGGTGGAGGAGTTAAAGATGCTGAGGTTGTGCTTAGGAGAGACAAGGATGGACAGGATCAGGAATGAGGTGATTAGAGGGACAACACAGACAGGAAGGTTTGGAGAAAAAAGCTAGAGAAGACAGATTGAGATGGTTTGGACATGTTCAGAGG
>JAFBJS010057793.1:195954-209011 GCA_016785265.1 Paraplagusia blochii
TGTTCAGAGGAGGGACAGTGGAGACATTGGTAGAAGAATGGACCTAATGATGGAGCTACCAGGTAGTAGACATTGATGGATGCAGTGAGGGAGGACATGGTGGTAGTTGGAGTCAGAGTAGAAGATACAGAGGACGGGGGGGAGATGGAAAACACAGATTTGCGAACACTTGAAAAAAGTGACAAGACGGAAGAAATAAAATGATTTGTCTTTGTTCTGTTTAGTTTCACATTTGCTTTTAGTTCAGAAAATTAAGTTTCTTTTTTTTTCTCCATTATGGAAGTGGGTAAAAACATTAGATTTTAAATGATATATAGTTATATTCTTATTTTATATATATATATAACACAACATGGCCTTTACTTGATTACTATTTTCCTGTGTTTAAAATTCTTCAACTTTACAGCAAAATATAATGTTTTTTGTTCATATTTAGTGGTTAATTCCAATGCTTTATTACATTTATTACAGTGTTTTGATGATGTAACTGTATTGTCTCTTGTCTTCATGTGATGGGGTGATAGTTTGACAGCTCTAATAAAGACGCATTAAACCCTTTTTTGCGTTGATTTTGCGCTTATTTCTGTGACATTTGTTCTCACACCTTCCTGACAGGTGATTCCTCTTCATACACTGTCTCCGTGTTGAAGCCCGAGGCTCCTCCACTTCTTCCTTTCAGCTCAGATATCCTGGCCTTTGTCACAACACACAGCGACTCCGTTACTTCAGACAGTTCAGATCTAAAAATAAACACTTAATGACAGGTAGAAATGGCGGAGGTTCAGGCACATTCAGGTCTAACAGATGCTTGAGATCTCATAAAGATCTCATCAGATGCCCTCAGGAATAATCCAAACTAATCTACACGGAAAATAACGTCTCCTGGCTGCATGTAGATGTCCCACAGGAAATTAATCTCCAAAACAAAAACTGTTCAACAAGAAACGTGTGTGGAGACGAGGAGACACTGACTGTTTGTGTATTTCCATTCTGAGCCGTGACTATAAATGTCCATGAAATACAAGACGGAAGTTTAAATCACGCTGACTTTGTCATCAATGCCCAGATTAAACGCTGACACCGGCGGGTGACGCGGTTATTAACGTTACCTTCACACGACCAGGTAAAACCCACAGAAGTTCTGAGACTTAGTCTGTTTGTTTTCATCATTTCAGCGACAGCTCAGCGAAAGTTTCCAGAATAAAAGCTCAATATTTCTGTGAAAAATAATTCCCTCCAGGATACAATTGTTTTTCCTCAGAAAAAAAAAAAAATCAAGGAAAAGCACTTTGCTTGAAATTACAGCCCAGGGCTGTTTGTGCTTTGCCTTGTTCAATAATGGTTCACCTCCCAGGGCTTGGCACCTGGATATAAATGTCTCTGAAAAGTTCTTCCTCACTTCACTCTCAACAGCCAGAACTGACACGTTTGCTGCCACCACCAGGGCGAAACAAATACGTTTGGGAAAATGTTGCCTGATGGAGATGAGCGTTCACTGCAGCAGAATACACAGAAAATAAATGGAACTGTCAGAGTATCTTGGTGGAACTTGTCCGACTACAAGTGTCTCGCTAAATTTGACACCAATCCAGTGGGTTCACCAACCACGAGAAGGCTCACAGTTTAGTGCAGGGTGATTTGGGTGTCGGTCATGGAGACTGCTGCCCCTGAGACCTGATAATGGAGAAGAGGAGGAAAATAATCTAATTTTAACATCAAACTGTCAAACTCTTTTAAGTATTAAGTAATCAACAAAAGTGTTAAAAAAAAAACACAGCAAATCAATATTTTCCATCTCACCCTGTCCTCTGTATCTTCTACTCTGACTCCAACTACCTCCATGTCCTCCCTCACTGCATCCATCAATCTCCTCTTTGTCTCCTACCTGGTAGCTCCATCTCTAGAATCATTCGTCTACCAATGTCTCCACTGTCCCTCCTCTGAACATGTCCAAACCATCTCAATCGGTCTTCTCTAGCTTTTTTCTCCAAACCTTCCTGTCTGTGTTGTCCCTCTAATCACCTCATTCCTGATCTTGTCCATCCTTGTCTCTCCTAAAGACAATCTCAGCATCTTTAACTCCTCCACCTCCAGCTCTGTCTCCTGTCTTCTGTCTATTCCTAGTGTCTCTCGTCCATCCATCATGTCTGGTCTCACCACCGTCCCTCCACCTTAGCTGACTCTCCTCTATCTCAGATCACTCCTGACTCTTTTCTCCAGTTGTTCCATCCTGACTCCACTCTATTTTTCTCCTCTCTTCCACAGTCTCCACTGCTCTGAACTTCTCAGGATCAGTTGATCCTGATAACCTATTTACTATTTATTTTAAATGCCCAACAAACTTGTAAACAATAAATAAATATATACCTTTATTCAGACTAAACCTACAACCACATCCATCCTAAAACTGATCACAGCTACATTACAAAAACTCATTCTATTGCATCTGAGAAGAGTCAGAAACTTCTGCAAAAACTCAGATCAGTCGTTAGTTGCTCTGAGCAAGTATTGCATGAGTCTCAGCCCAGGGGTCACTGATCTGAAGTCAGCTGTGACTGTGGCAAGGCACAAATTGAGCTCATTAAAAAAAAAAATCTGTAGCTCATGATGATGGAACAGCGACCCAAGACTGCAGCACTTCACTGATAAATCCATCTTGCAAAATGTCAAAGCGATCCATAAAGGCTGGCTGTGCACGGCCGTGGGTCGACAGGGGTCCTGTAGAGGGCGTCAGAGAGCCAGATTCCCTTTTTTTGACAAAACATAATGAGGAAAAAGAAACAAAGGATGTCTGGCAGAGCGGTCTGATGAAGTGTGGTCACTGAGGCAGGCAGTATGGAAAAAAGTCAAGTTTGTCTCCTGCAGAAGGGAAGAAAATGTCACTCAAAATAAAAAAAAAAAAAAGAAAGTACTTGGTCCACACAGGACAAAGTCAGATGAAATAGAGCAACTGAAGTAAAAGAAAAGATAAGAAGAGCTGAAGGGCTGTTGTGTTTATGCGAAGTGGGGAAAAAAAAAATCTGGACTATGTGTTTTCATTTGTACTTGCGGTCTTTACTGCAGTAAAAGTAAAATAACAGAACTAAAAATGAATTACGTTGAATTTATTTGCTTTGGTGGTGAGACAAAAAGTCATCTATCACTGCTGGTTGACAATCCCTAAGCCACGGACTCCAGGGACCTCATCACACCACCAGTGCAGCGGGCGTAGAATATACACAAGTTGCTGTAATTTTTCGTTCTGTCTCTGCTCCTTTCTTCCCTTCCTTCTTTCCTTAAACGACCAGATGACGGATGACGACAGCGTCTCAGCACACCAGCGTGTCAACTGAGGTTTGGACCAGGGGAAATAATTGGCAGCGGTGTAAAAGAGGCAGAAAAGGCAGAGACGGTCAGACACAAAGAGGCCTTTCTGTGAGCGGGCAGAACTACCTCACATCTCAACATATGCAGGAAACCACATCACCACCACCTTCCCCCCGGGACTCCCGAGTGTGTGTGTGCATGTGTGGTGGAGGAGAGGAGGAACAGAACAGGGTCTGGGGACATTTAATGCAACTCGATATCTTAAATCTAGTCTAAAAATAAATGAGTCCAAAGAGCAGGGGAAAACACAGCGGTGAAGTTGGAGGAGGTGTCATGAACTTCATGCCACGGTGGAGAAGTGTCATCGAGCTGGATTCAATTCTCAGGGTTTATTTGGACTGAAAATTAATACTTGTTCCCTCCACCTGCCTCCCTCCCGAGCCCTCGGAGGTGATGGAGCATCGTGAGTTCCCTGTGACTGAAATCACAGAGTGTGTCCACCCTGTGATGCGTTGTCAATTAAACACTAGAGTGAATGCATGCAATGAAACTGGTGAACGGACTTATTTCCTGCCGTGTTACGATGTATGTTCATAAGTCTGAGGTTCACCGCGAGGTACGAGTCATGGAAACTCAAAGTTTTTTTTTTTTTTTTTTTTTTAAATCATTGGTGGAGGACTCCAGAGTGAGAGACACATGGGAATAAAATAAAATATACATATAGATAGATGATTATGAGTAACTATTTGATTTTAGGACACATTCTTTTGGATGTAGGGACAGTTTTGACAGCCCTTCTTGCACAATACGTAATTAAAACCAACGTAACTTTTGTAGTAATTATTTATTAAAATAATTACGATTCCATCAACAATGCAACTATATTTGATTAGGAAATATTTTTCTCACTGAAGACAATAAATGATGCAGAGTCACTGATACAAGATTCTAACTTTTTACACCGGTCTGGTAGGAGAAAATTATAGGCTGGGTGTCCTTGAGAAACCCTTGCTGTGTGCATGTACAGTCAATTCAGGTAGGAAGATTTTATAGGTAGGAAAATATTTCAGAACGCCGGTAATTAAATTTTAATAAGGGGTATTTATCCGCCACAACTTAACGACCGGTCTGTGAAAATAGTGAAAGACATTTAACCGGTCGGTGGCGCAAAAAAGGTCGGGGAAGACTGGTTTAACCACTAGCTTTATAAAACTGGAAGGTTGATTTTTGAAATTGTGGAAAAACCAAAGCTTTATATTCTGGACACATCAGTGGTATTTTTATTTATTAATCTTATCTGTGCACATTCCAGTTCCTTTCTGAAGTAAATCATTTTTTCTTACTGGCCAACAAACAAAAAACTAAAATGCATGGGTTTTAACCTGTCCGTCACTTGTCTCTCTCATGGAAAATGGCTAAAATGCTAAAAAAAAAAAAATATATATAAAAAAAATCTATGCCATTTATTCATAAAATGCGATAATTGCAGGGAAACACAGATTTATAATCATAATACAACACTTTACGGCTACTTTATTTGATTATATAAATACATCTACTGCCATCTAGGGGTTAATCATTTCATGGTTCTGTAACCGTTGGAAAACAGGGGGTGTAAAACTAAAAAAATATATATTTGGCCCCTGAGATAATAGCAAATATTTATAAAATCTCTAAACACTTCAGATAGAGACAGGATAGGAACATACTCTGCTCATGTGTCTCAACTTTCAGTTGTTTCAGATTGAATAATTCTGCACATCTTGAGTTTTTTTTTTTCAATAAAAAAAAAAAAATGAATAATTGCTGTTTATGTATAAACTTTGGCGCCATGTGAACTACTGTTACTTTGTAAATGTCAACGTACCCGTACAGACGACTTGATAATTGCAAAAAGATACTGCATCGCTGCAGTGAATCCAGGTCATTTACAGATCAGGTGAAGAAATCATTGACGCTCTGGTTTTTACCCTGTTGACACAACAGGGAGGAAAACAGGAAGAAAGAGACGGAGCCACGACAGAAAAGACAAAAAAAAAAAAACTCTGACTCCACATATCCCGACGACTGAAGCAGGTAAACTTGTAGCCGCTATTAAATTGTCACATTACACTCGCCACATGTTTACGAGCTCGGAAAAAAAAAAAAAAAAAAAAAAGTGTACCTTTCTACAAGTCTGCAGCATCTGTGATTGTCAGTTTTAGGGACCAAAGCCAAGTCACCTGGAGCAGGACAGGTATAATTAAAGATCGGTGCCGAGATCTACTTAAAAAGCAGCCACGCTGTCTCGCATGGACATGTCTGTCTGGGTACGGATTATACTTCAGCTGTGTGTTTGGGGAGGGGATTATCAGACATGCATATAGAGACAGGGACACAGCAGTGATACTCACTGTACTCACTGTCTTTGTTGACATCGTCTGGATGAGTTCTTCTTCAAGACTCTCAGCAGGAAGTCATGTGAGGTCAGGGCCAAGACGTCTCTGCCTCAAAACAAGTTCTGTTTATCGGAATAGAAAAAGAACATTTTGTTCAGTAGAGAATCCTTAATTAACTCGCACTGGTAACAGGTTCGTCAGGAAACTACTTCTAACTGACCTTTCAGAGATTTATGTTCGTCATTTTTCATCAAAACCAGAACTTTCCTGGAGTCACCAAACGGGGACAAAATCCTTGGCCAAACTTAATATTTATTGAAAAAAAATTGTAAAAAAAAAAAAATATTTTCCCTTGACTTTGGCCTAGTACACGTGCCAAACATAAGGCCCGGGGCCCAAATGTGGTCCACCAAGACATTTTATGAGGCCCGCCAGAGATTGGCATTTCAGAAACAATTAATTTACCAGAGTATTTACAGTTACACCACTGGTCCCCAACTATATTTGGACTGCTCAGCTAGTACCACCAGGGACAATACTGTTATCAAATCACCTGGTACTTGAAGAAAGTAAACAGATATCACTGGGTTTTCTGTCCTGAATGCAGAAAATTAGTAAAAAAATTAAGTGCAATTTTTCACTGCGTCCCAGTGCGGGCCAGTACCAAATAATGCTTTGAACAGGTAGTGGTCCACGAACCGGTGGTTTAGCACCCCAAACCTCATACAACCAGCCCTACAAAGTGAGCTGTATTGCTGATGTGGCCGCTGGAGGAAATGTCTCCATAAGTTGAAGTTGGGCGGATGGATGGATGGATGGATGATGTTCTCCCTTCACTCTAGATCTGTAACGTAGAATATTTCCATATAGAAGGACACATCAGTGGGGTTTTCTTTTCTTACCTCTCCTGAGCTGTTTCCATCCCAATTCCTTCCTCAGACCTGAGTTTGAGACATGTTCTACGCAACAAACTGACAAGGACCGAAGGACAGAAGGAGGGAGGTCTTTATACCTCAGGTACCAGGTGACAGGAGTGAGGCTAATGACCAGGTGATCACTGGTCACAAGTGTGTGTGATGGTACTGATTGGAAGCAGACCGGAAGGGAGGGAGACAGACAGAACGGACATTGTTAGGAAGACAGTTGTAAGATGGAGTGATTTGAAGAAGAAGACAATAAGATTTGGACTCACCTGGTGTCATGTGGACAAAGTTAAACGGGCCACATCCAGCCCCCGGGCCTTAGTTTGCCTTAAACAGTTAGTTTGTTCTGATCCCAAATAAATGTGAGCGAAAGCTCTGATCTGATATAGATATAAAAAACATAGATCAGTGCTATGTTGTTTTCAGTTTCTTTCTCTGTGTTATAGCAAATGGGATTGAGTTAATCCCATTTAATCTGTAATATATAACCTGACATTCACATGTACATTTTTTGGAGATAATGTTTATTTTTTTTATCCGTCCTTGACTGATGTCTCCATCCTCTTCCTCTGCTCCATTGTTAAAATGCACAGACTCCGTGAACGCACCACGATGACATGAAAAACTGCCATAATTATTGGTTCAGGTGTCGAAGCCACACAGTGTTGTTTTCCCCCACACTTCCCGTGACGACCGAACGCCACCTTATCATGGTGTGTTTGTGTGTGTGTCCATCTGCTGTCTAATTCATCATGGTGGTCTCCATTATTGCCTCATTTATTCAGTTGCCATCAACTTGATACGTTGTTTTATGTTTCATCACACTGGTAAACAGGCAGCAGGGAGAGACGGAGGTGTGAACTGGTGTCGAGTGGCGTTCAGGTGTCGGCGGCAACAGACGACGCTATTAAAAACAAAAAATAAATCCATTTTAAAACCTTTAAAATGGAGTGTATAATTTTATTTTTTTTTTACTGAGTCTCCACGACTGCCACCCAAATCTCAACACACCACATTGTGAGCTTGTGGATGTTTTTTTGATATATAATTTTTTATTTTACTCTATATATTTCTAAATTGTTTATTATAATTTATATATAAAAGCATATATTATACTGCATTTTATTTTTATTTAAAATTATATTTTATTTTATTTACTACAATAATTATTAATAGTTTTTACTCTTGTTTCAAGGCCACTGAATGCGTTTTTTTTACAGGGTTTAATTGTCCTCAAAACAACAACAAGTTGAAAATATTTAAATGTATCTTTTTTTAATCATTAAATAAAATTAAATAATGAAGTAAATTAATTCCAGGCTCCTTGGTTTTAATAAAAATACATTTTGAGTCAATAAGCAATTTTAGAAAACACCCTTGAGTTGAAAAATAATTCTAAATAAATCAAACAATATTTAAATTTCCTGTTTAAACAACGCACTAACTGTATATAAATTATTCCTATGATTTTCATCAAGATAATAATCAACGAATTATCCAAATAAATCAGACAAACTATTAAATCATAGAAAAATGCAATAAAAATAAACATCATAAACATCTCCTTCTTCTTCTTTTCCTCCTCATCCTCATCTCGTCCTTGCCTCAGTCCATTAGCGACACCATCAGCTCATCGATCACCATGACCCCGTGTGTAACCTCTCTGCCCAGGCCGCCCCAGTAAGGCAGGTCGGCTCCACACTGCTCTTTGTTTGCCTCCTTCCTGTGTTCTGCAGGGCAGCATTGTGGTCCTCTCAACAAGTCGCTCATTCAGTGGCGGCAGCAGCAGAATTTGGACGTGTTGAGACGTACATCCTGCTCACAATGGCCGTTGGACGGCCAACAAATAAGGACCAGCACCGGCAGATATTACACTGTGCCAAAGGAACGCTGTCCTCGTTATTTTCCCTCTTTCTTTTGTCCCACTGTTCTCAGCTGGGACATTTCTAGGACTGATGTGAAGGAAAAGTACCTCAGGGAAAATTAGACTTTTGGACAAATCATCTTTTATATCAAGACATGTGCATGACTATAAACAGCAATATACATATATATTTAAATACATATATAATATATATTATATATGTTTGTATGTATATATGTAATCTTATATAAAGTATATATTTTTTATATATATGTATACATATATGGGCATGTTACATTACACATAACATATCTTCACCTTTGTGCTTTTTAAGGAGCAAAATCAACATATATGTACATATATACATATATAAACTTATGCACATATATGCATATACACAACATATATAAAAGCACTTATTTAAACATATATGTATATACACACACACACACACATAGGTCTACAGGTGGAAAAATGCCGTAATCCAACTGCATAGATTATTACAAAATAAAAGCAATAAAAAGAAAAACTATGTATTTAACAGTTATATAACTAGTTACATTTGTGTTCAATAAAAATAATGGAATTTTGAGCATTATATTGCAATATGATACATTTAGCAGATGCCATAATCCAAAGTGACTCAAAAATAATTTTTTAATTTAAACATTAAAATCAAGTCACGGTAAAAAAAAATAGTGAATTTAAAGCAGGTCGCTTATGGGTGGAGCTGTTAAGCTCTATGTACAATCGTTTAGCATTAACCATTTATTGTTTTGAAAAGAAAATAAACTTGTAATAAACTTATTTTATTTGCACTTCAGGTGTGAACTGACACTTGCACAAAAGAAGTATTTGTTGTTGAAGCCGTTCAGCTGTAGATAAAATGCAAACATTTGACTTTTTTTGAAAATAAATTGTTCTGTACTTTCCTTCCTTGGAAGGAAGAAGCTTGTGTTGGCAAAAAAAAAAAAAAAAAATAGAAATAAAAAACTGGAAATCCTGTGTTTTACAGGCTGTGAGTCATTCACCTTGAAGAAAAACATTGTTGGTGCCTGAGTCACGGATGTCACACCCCGCAGACACACAAACACACACATACAAGCGCTCCACATAACAATGACGCCTGTCGTAGACCCTCACACTAAACACTACACCAAGAGTTGAACCTCAAACAAAAAAAAGGAGGATTTTCCCTCCTGTTACAAGTATATTTGACCGAGTGTCCACCATAGGACCAGGCAGAGCCAAACACACACACACACACACCTACGGACACACACACATCTGCAAACAAAAATGCGTACACACCCTATGTACACAAACACACACCTACAAGTCACCTATCCAGATCCAAATCTCCCCGTTTCTCCCCCCTTTCTCCTCCTCCCTTGGTGACGCTCACGCTCAGAAACAGCGTTTGATTCCCCCGTCCCTCACTCCTCCACAGCCAATGTGGACAAATTGACTTTTAAATGGGATCTCTCCTCGTACGGCCGTCTTCCCACTCCACTTAACCAACTTGACATTTACAGATGGATCCACTTTTCTCCCTGGTCCTCAATACAATGGGGATTTGTTCTGTCCTGTGGAAAGTCAGAGTCAAAGACAAGTAATCTCTGTGTTCACGTGTTCCACGTCGTGACATCACATGATTGTTTTTTCGTCTTTTTGCATTTGTCTCTTTTTTCATTGCATCATTTTTTTTTTTTTATTTGATAATAACATTATGCACGGTAACAGCCCTGAATGATGAAGTTTAATCCCAGTGATGCAACTCCAATAAAATCTCCATCCCTGCACGGTCAACCCCGCTCACATGGAAATGAGGAGTAAAAAAAAAAAAGAGAAATAGAACAAATGGGTTCGCTGACTGCGTGGAGAGGACTAATAAAACTCACATGGTCTGGCAGCAACGGTTCTGTTTTTTTGGCGTGCATTGAAAAGGTATCTGTAAACAATTTCCAGTTTGCTACTTCAGTGGAAACTGTTACTGCAATTCACATTTCCTTCAGTTGATTTAGCAACAGTCTGGACGAGAAGTGGAGCATAACTTAGACAGGAGTCCGAAATGTCAGAATGATAAAAACCAATTAACTTTTCTGTATCTGCTGATGTCCAGTCATTGGCCATTTATCGGTAACACGGTGGCTACAGTGGTGCAGTGGTCGGACACCGATGCTTTGGTCTTTATGCGAAAATGTGTTTCTTATAACATCAAACACCAAGAAAGAGGTTCAATAGGAATAATCCGTGTCCAGTTCAGACCCGGGCAAAATAAGGCTCGGGGACCAGATGCGGCCCAGTTGGCTTTTTAATCCGGCCCGCCCAACTTGTCCAAATTGTAATGTTAATTGATATTATCAACATTTCTCCAATAGATATTCAATAAGAAGCTAAAAGCATCCTTTATTTAAGTCTTTATTTAATACTTTGCTCATCATTTATCTTATTTCACACAAATACTCGATCTTTCTGGACCGTGAGTCAAAAGAATTCCCCAGAGCTGATGTTGGAGGTCTGATAGAAGTGAAAACATTTGACTATTTATTGTTTCTTTTACCGTTTACATGCGTTAAATCGAAGAATTATGACCAACTAGAGATCTCCGACACCGACTCTTCTTCCTCCGCTCATATGTTACTGGGTTTCTGGGGCGGTTTCCACAACTGCCACCCAAATCACACTGCACTGGAAGTGACATGAGTCTCAGTGGCAACCTGGCAGCTGTTGGATTTCAACCTTTATTGACGTGGAAATTCTCGGTGGGTCACGTTTATTTGCTTTTGGCCTGTTCTCCTAATACTGATTTAATTATCACTCTACAAAATAAAATTCAGGTTATTGACAAAGGTGGATGAATCAAAGGTGTTTCTCCAGGGCGGATGTTGATCTTCATCTTGACCCCCGGCTTCAACGTTCCCACCTGGACGACAGTGATAACAGAGTCGGCCTTTACAGTGAGATTACCTAAGTGCCAGCAAAAACACACCGAAGGCTCCTGGAGTGAATACACAACACACACCGGTAGGACTGAGAAGTGTCCACGCCTCTGGTCCACATTATACTTCAGTACACAGTATATCATGAATACCATGAATATCATATGTGGGTTCAGTTCTCAAGGGTCCGTGGTTCTTCACTGGCCCAGTTACAGTCGGATCTTATCTCTGAACCAGAGACGCAATGATAATCTGACAATGTGCTGGAGCGTGAGTCCAGGTGACCTTGAATGGTGAGATGAAGGTCAGTGTTATACTGTAACCGATGATACGTTTAGAATGGAAATACTTTGAGTTCTCAGGAATAAAAAGTAAATATGTCAGAGCAGGCTATGGAAATAAAACACACGGAATCAGATATTTTTTGTGTGTGTGTCAAATGTCCAAATGGATTGGGATGGTGCTTTGCTTTAGTGAAGACACTTGACATTTCACTGTTGTGATATTCACATTTTTTTTGGATTTGTCACATATGAAATCAGGTGTAAAATCAACCTGTTGTTTTTTGTCTTTCTGTTTCAGAATATACTGGAAACAAAGGGAATAGACACTGTCCTATAAATATTTATATCATCTATATCTATATCATCCAGCCAACTCCATACTCTTATATGTCACCTGGAAATAGATAGATAGATAGATAGATAGATAGATAGATAGATAGATAGATAGATAGATAGATAGATAGATAGATAGATGGTGGGTGGATGGGTAGATGGATGAATAGATGAATGAATGGATGGATGGATGGATGGATGGATGGATGGTGGATGGATGGATGGATGGATGGATGGATGGTGGATGGATGGATGGATGGATGGATGGAAAGATGAATGGATGGTGGGTGGATGGGTGGATGGAAGGATGGATGGTGGATGGACGGATGGTGGGTGGATGGGTGGAAGGATGGATGGATGGATGGTGGGTAGATGGATGGAAGGATGGATGGATGGATGATGAAAGGATGGTGGGTGGATGGGTGGAAGGATGGATGGATGGATGGTGGGTAGATGGATGGATGGATGGTGGGTGGATGGTGGGTGGATGGGTGGATGGATGGATGGATGGATGGTGGGTGGATGGGTGGATGGATGGATGGTGGGTGGATGGATGGATGGATGGATGGTGGGATGATGAATAGATGGTGGGTGGATGGGTGGATGGATGGATGGTGGGTGGATGGATGGATGGATGGATGGAGGATGAATGGATGGTGGGTGGATGGATGGATGGATGGATGGATGGATGGTTGGATGATGAATAGATGATGGGTGGATGGGTGGATGATGAATGGATGGTGGGTGGATAGTGGATGGATGGATGGATGATGAATGGATGGTGGGTGGATGGATTGATGGATGGATGGAGGATGAATGGATGGTGGATGGGTGGATGGATGGATTAATGATGAATGGATTGTGGGTGGATGGATGGATGATGGATGGATGGTGGGTGGATGAATAGATAAATAGATTCATTGCACTGGTTGTAAACACAAACTTAAAAAAAACTACATAAAAATTCCAAAATTTCCAATATTGTTTCCACCAATCAAACCCAAACCTATTCAAGCTCAATAAATCT
>JAFBJS010057794.1:0-27798 GCA_016785265.1 Paraplagusia blochii
TGGAATGATAAAATCTCAACATTGTTTCTATTTCTATTTCAAATATCATTTTTAAACTCTGGACCTTCGTATTTGTCTCCATTTTTTCCTAAAGTGACAAAAACTCAGTCGGAACAGACTCTACTCCCATGACACAGACTGTTGTCTTCTCTCCACATCTTTTGACCCTCACATTTGCCCTCCTGCCACGTCTCTCCATCTCTGTCTGTCCTGCTGTGGATCGTCCGTCTCTGTGTCTATTGTCTCCTGTCAGCCAGAGTGTTCCTCTTTAGTATTCTACATGGGTCACGTCCGTCAGCCTTTACCCACGGACATTAAGGTGAACACAACACACAGACACACACGTGCCCGGAGAAGCTGCGTGATCTTAATGTGCTGGAAGACACATGTTACAGCCGTGTTGAGTCCGTGTCAGGGCTGCAGTATTAATGAGAAGATGTGAAGTGATGCGCTGCTGCACCGCGGTGGCATCACGTTCATTAATGCCAAGGACAGATGCTGCGGCTCATTCTCAGACGTACGTGACCTCGGACAAGGAGCCAATGGAAACATGACAGCAGTTTACTATAATTAGTCACCACGGCGATGATAGATGTCTGAGCTCCTGTCACTCAGCGAGTGGCTGATGTCCATATAATCTGAATATGGGTTTCACGCACACTGATACAATGTGGACACACCTATGTACCTGCAGGGGGCAGTCTTCACTTGCTTGAAGATGCTAAACTTCTAATAGCTTTTATTGACGTCATATCTTGAAGAAATGCAGAAATTGCAGGGAAAAGGCACAAGTATAACAATAATACAAAAAAATTATTTAATTTGGACAAGGTCGATGGGCCGCATTAACAAGCTCAACGGGCCGCATCTGGCCCTGAAGCCTTAGTTTGCTCATAGCTGATCTAACCCATCGCCAAAGGGAACAGTATGCATCTTACATACGATGCCATGTTCAGCCCACCTGAGTAGTAATATGGCAGCTGGTGAAGTCAAACCTTAACCCCTTGGGACCCAAGTCCTTAACCACGAGTTGACCACTGCCCAGGAACATTCATACTGGTTTCTTCTTCTCCTTTCAGCCATTTTTTTTAGTTCTTGTCGCTGCACCACGTTTCCCATCGATTGTTTTGAGTTAATTACGTTACGAAATACATTATTATAATATATATTTTTTTTGGTACAACATGCATGAATGAAAAAATATAAATCTACGGTCTTTTAGATGATTTTATTATTTGCTACTGTTCAGGATGGTATCAAATAATAACAATCTATTGTGATTTAAATCAGGGTTGACTTTACTGAATGTGAACAGTAGTTTCTTAATAAATATCTTGCCGGTGCCTAACATTAATTTTGTGTTGATATGATATCCCGATATTGTCCAATCACTTAAATTTTGATTTCAATATCAACTGATACCGATATATGTCTGGCATCATGCATTTATTTATCCGTACAAACCATCATATGAGAATAAAATAGTTTAAATGAGCTGCAATGCTGCCATCTAGTGACTATCACTTCCATATACAGTCGTTTATCCCCGAAAATTGTTTGGGTATTTGGTAGAAATCAGGCATTAAAAACTGATAATGATTCCTATCTGTTGGAGGACAACTGAGGGACAAAGTTTGACTATAATCTTATTATATTTCTAAGAAGACAATATATCCCTCACTCATGTTCTTCCAAAAGTTTAATAATACAGACATATATTCAGATGAACTCATCATCATCCACGTGATGAAGGAACCTCACCAGGATTGAGCTGATGTTATTGAAAGCTCGTCATCAAAAGAACACATTCACAGCCAAAGCCGTTTGTGTGACGTATTGGACAAATAAAGAGAACAGCAATAAAATCTTATTAAAATGGAAAGATTTATAGCAGCCTAATGATATAAAGGGACTTTATATCAGATGAGGGAATTTTACTTTACTTCATTTGATCATAATCAAACAAATAACGTTCCTCAAAGAATGAGTCTGATGAAGGATTCATCTTTTTTGTGTGGAGTTTTACAGAAACACTAACGCATAATCAATGAATTTTGAGATTTAAAAAAAAAATGTTTTGTCTGATGACATTTTGGCAAAATGTCAATTTAAAATTGTCCCATTGGCGATTGAATGGCAATTAAATGACTACTTTGAAGCACGTTGTAAGAAGAATTCACATCTCAACAAAAACAAAATGTCTTTTAAAAAAAAAACAGCTCTAAAATATCAAATTCATTAAGGATGGACAAAGCTGCATCTGCCTTTTATGGAGGAGAAGAAAAGCCGCCTCTTTTTTTTTGCAATTCTGTCACTTTGGTAGCCATGGAAGCGTCTTCTGGGAGAGAGATGAGGAGATTTGCTTCTCAGTCAGTTTATCTAATAGATCCATGTACCTGCAGGGGGCAGTCTTCCATTGACTGCCAACCTCAGGGCATAGAAAAAAGGTCATCATCTTCAGCCATCTAGTGATGGTCTCCTCCAAACACAGGCGTTTATACACAAAAATTGTGAAAAAAAACTGATGAGGAGATTTGTTTAGTTCATATCTGCTCATGTGACACAAGGACTTCACTTGGTAAAATGTACCTAGCCAATAGCAGGTGTGTAGTGTTGGTGATGCAGTGCTGATCGATGCGAAAAGGTGATCTAGTCGGATCAAAATACCAACTCGTGAATGCAATGCGGCATTTTATGGACATTAGTCAGCAGTTGTTCGTATCTGTAAATGTTTGTAAGTCAGATGTTTATAGGTTGAGAAAAATGCTGCTACTGGCCTTGTGTCCTGAGGCAAAGCCGATTGGAATTTTCCAGGGGGCTCACCAGGTTCAGGAAGGGTCGCAAGCGGCACAAGAGGTGTGGTACATAGTAATCTGGGTGATTCCCTGTTACCTGGGAATACGCAGACAAAGTGACTAAAAAAAAAAAAGATTGTGATCATTGTGATTCACACCACAGGGCACAGTGAAATTTGGCCTCTGCATTTAACCCAGTTAAATTAAAAACCCGCCCCCTCAAGCAAGAAGAACTATAAATAATAGCATTTGTCTATAAAAGAGTTCTAGCTACACCTCTGCATAACATCGTATCCTTGTTAACATAAAGAAAAGTAAAAGAAAGTGATATCGTTCAACTTCCAAAGATGTGCAATTACATTTTATTGAAGTACGGCGGAAAAAAAAACGTGTTCCCCAGGGTCACATGCGTCCCCCACAGCATCCCACCACGCCCCCCCGGGGGGCCCGCCCCACAGTTTGAGAAGCACTGATTTAACCCATCACAAAAGTAAACAGTGGGTAGCTTTTAAGCGCCTGCGGAGCAGTGTGCAGGGACAATACCATGCTCAGGGGACCAGTAATAGGTAGTAAGGGGACTCTACCGAGGGCCTTGCAGACCCAGGTCCGCTGTCTTAACCACTAGACCACCAACTGCACTGACTATAATTAAGACTTTCAAACTCTTATCCGTTGCCGGGTCTCAGGGGCAGCACTCTCCACTACTGCCACCCAAATCACACTGTACCATATTGTGAATCAATCTCTTGATCCCAGTTTAGGAAACCCTGGCATCTTTTAAAAAAGTCTAATTGAGGCTTTTAAAGCTGTTTTATCTTGTTTTGTTAACAGAGGACACACAGGGAGCTGGTGGTTTAACAAACCAGTGTTCTCTAAAAGCTGTCATTATATCATTAACTGTAGTGAATGAAGTAGAAAAATATGCAAAAAAAGTGAAGTAGAGGAAGTAGAAAAATATGCTTTTATTGTTGCAACAACACTGTTCATAGTCACTAAGCTCAACTCAGTGGTTGTCATTTATTTTCTGTCAAACCCCCCCTAGTGGAAAGGAATGTTTTCACGCCCCCCGCTCCCCAAAAAAGTGGAATACCATTTAAAAGCTGATGATATGTTTATTATTATCTGTATAAACCAGAGTTGCTGCCACCTAGTGACTGGAGGTGTTTTTATCATTCAAGCATTACTGCAGTTGTACAGTTCTGTCCTGAAGGCCATATTCCATTGTGTTGTACAACAATGTGACATTACTGTATATTATATTAGTGAAGACATTTTAAGAACAGAAAATACTCAAAATGTCAAAACGTCCAAAGAGCTGGCGATCAGCTCAGTGCAAACTTTTTTCTTTCCATGTCACTTCTGCTGTCAAATACTTTCACACATCAATGGTTTCACAGATAAGCGATGTGTGAGTCGATCGATGAAGAGAGGAAACTGTGTCTGAATGTCAGACTGGAGCAGACTGTTATTTAGTGAATGACTGTGTCTTGTCTGTCTTTGTATTGCACTCTGAAGTACAACTGAGAGGTTGCCGAGTGGGGACAATTCCCAACAATCTGTTCTCCACTTCACTCCATCGGATACTTGTTAAATGTCGAGCAAGACGTTGTCAGCAAAGGATGAAAATCTAAAAAAAATGTGTAAAATCCATAGGGAAAGGAATCTCTACAGAAGGTCTGCTCTCTGGTCCTGGGATTAAATATCCATCTGGGTACTTATAATAATAATCTAATCTCATTTTATCAAATAATCCAGGTGTTGGCAAAGTTTTTGACACAACGCTACAATAGAGCCAATTGACGTAACTTTTGTCGAGACAAAAAACAATGATACAAAAAAGTTAGACACTAAAATGTTATAATGATTATAACCTTTTCGCCGCCATCTGTTGGGGAGATGTTGGTATTGCAAAGGCAGAAGTACGTCCATTCATTCACCTTCATCCTCTTATCCATTACTGAGTCGCAGGGAGCAGAAGTCTCCACGACAGCCACCCATGTCACATTGCATCGCACTGTATCTTCCTGCAGATGGTGAGCAAGAGGCGGAGCTTAAGTACAGGCAAGCCAGTCAGTTGCTTGGGGCCCTGGCCATTAGGGGGCTTCGATCGACGGTGGTGTACCCATGAATCGTCAAGAGGGAAGGCCCTTTTTTATAGAAGTTTATTCTATATTTGAGGCAAGTGTGGTGGGCTGGATGAATGGAAGAACCAAATGGGCCACATCTGGCCCTCAGGCCATAGTTTTACCATGCCTGAGTGCATAAAATATATCAAATTTCACTGTTCATTTCAGATGTTGCCTCGTGACGAGTTATTTTTTTCCAAAATATCAACAGCATGTTTCTACCTCAGATTTGTGAGATTTTGTCATGTTAGCCAAAAAGGTTTAGTTGTCAGTAACTGGAGTAGATCTACTAGAGTTCCCTCATCGACATCAACCAGAAACTGATGAAGTTCTTCAGCTCATCTCCAAGAAGAAGTCCAGTTGCTGTCAACGAAACTTTTTGGATCTCTGCAAACGGCTTAGATAAAGAGGTGAGACAAATAAAATTGACATCAAAGCTATCACACAGACTCAACCTGGCGTTGAAAACGGACTCGTCCTCTCCTCGGGCAAAGCAATTAAGTCCTGATCCCTCCAGTGGAACTAATCAGTATGAGATACTCGCTGTATGAGCACTGCGGTCTTTGTTGAAGCACCACTGTGTGCGTGCGCGTGTGCGTGCGTGTGTCCAATGGCCCGTGCAGATGACAAAGTTTATAACAGACATACAAACAACACTAAGAGTGAGGGGTGTTGGGGGAGGCAGGGGGAGGTAAGGGAATAATTGCACCCTGAATCAAACCGTTGGTCAATACCTGTCTGCAGGGAAAACAGATTACCTGCATAACCCGCTGAATGCCTTGAATTTTCAAGCAGTACTTGGACACATTGCTGCAGTGCCCCCTTGTGTTGATAGAAAAACCTCCCTCTGGAACCACAATTCAACAAGTGGTATACTGTGTATCGGATTCTTTCGATTTAGTTGGTGGGAAAGGGTAATAAAAGTGGGAATAAACAGCAGATCACACTGATCTGTGACTGGACTCGAGTTGGAGCTTCAGAATCGTGGCGTCGTTCAAAGGTCGATCTGTGATAACACAGAGGTAACGCAGGTTCACTGTGTTCGATTTTTAAAGCAGGATATATCTTTCTATATTCATATAACAGCTGATTTATGTGTCAGGGATCTCCTGCAATCGTGGACGATGGAAAATGTGAAAAAAAATGAAAGAAAACGTCTGAAAATGTACAATTATGAATTCTCTAATTTACAAGTAATAAAACTAAATATAAGCACGAGCAAATGACCTCAATTGCAATTATGTCGTTCAAATGTGTTTGAATATATCATATTTATTAGTTCGTGTTGTTATAAATGTAAATATTCACAGATTTTAACGTTTCCAAGCCTCTATTTCGTTCCCTCTCCCGCTTTGTTTCTCTCTGTCCTCCTGGTCTATGGCGCCCCCTCCTGTAAACAAAAGTCTTGCCCGCAGGATTCTTCACTAAGTAGTATTTAGTATTTAAATTGTGAAGGTGTAAACTGACTGAACAACCTCTCCCTACGCTGTATTTAAACACAGTAAATGAGTAAATTAAAATATATATTACATTAAAGCCGCCATGGTAAACACTGAAGACTGTTTAAACATTCTTTTAAACAAGTCTTTGTATTCTGAAAGGCTAACCAGGTAAACATGAGGTGATTCTGAAGAAACTTCCGCAACAGTACATCACACAAGAAAAGAACGTTACTTATAATAATAATATATATTTGTAAAATCACCTAATAACTTCCGACGTCGACAGGAAAATGTTGTTTCCTCGTCATACCTGTCATACCCCATACTTGTCACTTCTAAATATGTACTATTTTAATGATACGTAATGAATTACGTGATATTTTTGCTAAAAAAAATCAAATTTTTAACCTACACGTTTATTTACGGTGTTGTTTTACCACTATACATTGACAACAGCCACATTAGCGCTGTAATTGTTATTATTGGTTAACGTCAGGAGACAACGGTTATTAAACTCAGTGTATAATGTTGTTTAGAGGTTAAAAACTTGGTTTCAAGAATTGTTGTGACTGCGTTTATTGAAATAAAATACAACCAGTGTCATACAATTATGTATAAGTTTATTTTTGTATTTTTTGTTGGGAAAAATAATCTAGAAACTTTGGGTTTCCTCCCGCTTGGATATACGTCGAAGCCACGCATGCGCAGTGTCGTTTCTGGCCGCCAGGGCGGTGATCTCTCTCTCTCTCTCTCTCTCTCTCTCTTACATTCATTCTTTCTACACGTGTCTTTATCACTCACTCTCCCTCTCTCTCTCTCCCTGCCTCTCTCTCTCTTTCTCTCAGGGAAAAACCCGAGCAGGAGGAAAGCAGCAGAAGGGGGAGGAGGTGGAGGACTCCTTCTTCTTCCGATACAGCGACGGCATCAAGGATATACTGGGAAAATTAATTTTAAAAAATCCCTCGCATCTAACCTCCCCGGTGCCGAGCAGCGGAGGGGAAGGAACACGGATGTGCCTCCGAAAGCGCAGCGGATACCGCCCTCCGGACCTTATTAATGCCAAGATTGTGAGTATCTGAACGGCTGCACTGACGAGCCCGAGGACGGGGAGGTGAGGGTGGGAGAGAGGAGGGGTGCGGAGGGGAGGAGGTGCTGCTGCTTTCAGTTTAATTTCCCCTTTACCGGTCTCCAGTCCGCGGCAGGGCTTTTCCGCGCTCCTCGCTGTTGAGGAAAAGGTCGGTCTCCGTGATTCCTTCCCACCCCTCCCCTTGTGTCCCTCCTTCCTCACCCCCGCCTCCCCTGTCGTCCCCTCGGCTCTCACCTTCTTGATTCCTCCTCGAGTGTATTCACAGGAGCTCCGTAACCAGCCCGAAGAAAGGGCTCGAAGGAGACGTCTTTCCTCTCGGCCATGTCTTCACTCCTTCGCGGTTTTGCTACCTGTTTGTTTTAGAGCCATCTTTAAAACCTCTAAAAAGAGCTCTACAAACCATGGGTGTGTGCGTTTTTTTAAATTAATTAAGTTAAAGTTCCACTTATATCTTTTCATAATGTCTTAATCAGAACAAATTTTCTGCAAATCCTGGGAAATACCGATAAATAACCTGAAAATACTCAAAAAGCCCATTTAAACCAGGTTTTAACCACAGACTGTTGAGAAAACAGACTCAGCGCCAGTCTCCAGAGAAACACCAGACGTGCTAAGCTGGTTTCAGAAGTGTCTCGGTGTGGATACAAGTCCATGCAAAATTAGTTGTACAAGGTCATGTCAAAGCTTCAGAGATATAGTATTAATATTTCAACAGGTGTCCAATTCCAATTACTCAAACATGCTGGGACACGTCTCCAGGGCATCGGAGTAGCTTTGACAAATGTTGTTGTCATTATTTAGGCAAGGTTTTGCTACAACAAACTCACGAAGAAACTTATTTAAAAGATGTTTAAGTTTCGCAACAGGTTCTCCGTGTTTGTTTTCCCCTTTTCCCAAACTGAAAGAGTCTTTTAGTCCACGTTCAGTCCTGAGTTTAGAAAATCTTCTTTTTCTTGTGGCTTGTCCCTTCTTTCAAGGGTTGCCACAGCAAGTCAACAATTTCCATCTCACCAGGAAATCATTTGTTGTTTCGCATTTTTGATTCGGCCAAATTTTTACGCTGGATGCCCTCCGTGATGCAACCCTCATCATTCATCCTGGCTTGGGACCAGCACTAAAAAACACTGGCTTGTGCCCCTAGTGGCTGTTTTAGTCCTTAGAAAATGGATTTTACGAGGAAGTAGAAACCTTTCAATACATCACTGAACCTTTCGATTCAGTCTTGCATGTTTCCTTTAACTCATGTCACGAGTAATAAAGGGAATTAATTGTAGATTAATAAGTAGGATGGTCACATAAGGACAACTTCTGTGATTAACAGCTGGGTCGAGTCGTAAGAACTCTAGCCTCATGGCATCATAACTAGTGTTCAGCATCTCAACATCTACAAATTTTATGGATTGTTGTGATATTTCAAGTTGTTTCCAACTGTTAGGACCCTGTGATATTTATTCGTCTTAATCTGAGGTCCTTGCCGGTACCTTTAGAGAGTGCAGACATCTCAATGCTAGGAAAGTTCACTGGCATTCTGGTATCAATGATGTTAATCACAACTTGGCCTCAATGAGGTGATTTGGTCGTCAATGTAAAGTATGGGTAAATCAGACATAGAGCCCTTTTGTTTTATTGCTATTTTCACATTTGTTCCTTGATGTCATTCTTTGTCATGGTGTTTTGTGCTCTTTAAGAAAATATTTATCATTTATCACATTTTTCGATAGTTATTTTTCTCCAAATATGTCTATATTGTGCTTCCCCGACCATTTCAGTGATTGTAATCTGAATACACCCTTGTCATGTTATTAATAGAGGTTTGAGGCTAATCATTATTTGCATTATCCTATTACTAATCTACTCATCGTAAGTTTCTAAGGCAAAAAGTGTGCTGAATTAGAACTGACTAAAGACTAAATTGGGAACAATGATGATTGTTGGTGCGATAGAAGAGGTTTAAGTGAGATGGAGGTCAATGATCAACTGTGGACACCCCTGAGGGCAGAAGTTGAGGGACAAAATTTTGAATGTGAATTCTCGTCCTGATTCTCATTCACCTCTCATGTAGGGCAAAGACAAAATCCTTATACATAGATTTAATTTTTCTCAACATGTACCAATAATAGAAAATTTAATTTTATACAAATCAGAGAATTGCATTTATTCACACTGATGTGAGTTCCCCTGCATTTTTTTGACAAATATTTTGCAATTTTTAAAAGACAGGCAGAAAATAAACAGTGACTGTTTGAATGATATTCTCTTTCATATAAAAATTTTACTGTATACACTGTGACATGTACATACTTACTTAAACAGACAGGGATTTGTTTTAACACTAAGACCATGAGCCATTCATTGGCTTTACAACAGTATCCCAGTTGTTTGTAAGTTTATAGTGACCTTGCTGGACTATAAGCACTGTTTATACATAAACTGACACTGTGAGGTCCATGGAGCACATGAGTTAAGTGATAGTGATAAAGTTACACCTTAGCATATGTATATGACAGGCCTGGTGCTGAGACAATGGTTATTTTGTTGGGACGTCTTCAATTGTGCTAGAGTCTTTGACCATATAAGGAGAAAGACACTTTTGAGGAAGAGACACGACAAAAGCAGAAATGAGGGATTGCAGTGGAGATTCCATCACTTGCGTTGATAAAATATGAGACACTTTACTACTATTTGTCTTTTTCCCAACAGTTCATTTCATCGAAATTTCCTGGTCATGCGTCATCAGTACTGGGCAGAATTGGGTAAAAG
Source organism: Paraplagusia blochii (assembly GCA_016785265.1). Lineage (NCBI taxonomy): Eukaryota > Metazoa > Chordata > Actinopteri > Pleuronectiformes > Cynoglossidae > Paraplagusia > Paraplagusia blochii. Next base: position 10,211 of record JAFBJS010057794.1, read on the forward strand.
TATTGCAAAGGGAAAATACTTTTGAAATAACTATTAAGAATTTCTAGTTGATTTGCCAACAGCAATAAATGTTTAACTCTTAAAAGTTTAGCTGTTGTCACGGGTACCGTTATTGGATGTCCCGATAAACGAGGCTTCAGATTGACTGAACAACTTCAAACATGTAAGACAACTCCTTGACAGACAGAAAGGTTGCAGATTTCCATAGTCCTTGTCTATATGATCCTCTTTTCCAGTGAATTTCCTTTTAAGGCGGTGAACATTTTTTCCCCATCACTGACTCCAGGATCAACAATATCAGATGTCAACGTTTACGCCTGTGACTAATTTCATGGTGAAAACTCTGGTGAATGATTCTGTCCCTCAGTGGAGTGAAACATTAGGAGAGTAAATAACCCAACAACTTTGCTGCAATCGGACCTGATTCCCCATACAAATGGTATCGAATGATATGGAAATTGATTGTTAGGAATTTTTTTTTCTTTTACAATAACGATAATAGTTTTGTTTTACCAATCGACTCACTGTAGAAAGGATCAGGATCCAGTCTTGGTTTGATTTTAAGGGATCTCACAGCAGGGACAGAAAGGCAGAAGGACCTGGATTATGTGCCAGCAAGTGAGAGTCGCACATTAGTTTAACTTCTAAGTGGAAACAACTTGTGCAGAGCAAAATGCGAAGAAAAACCCAATCAATTTTGTTGTTGTTTTATTTGTGGAGCAGTCAAAAAACAGAAACAATAAATGGAAAATAACCTCAAAATAGAGACAATACCAGGATATTAAGTTTAACTAAAGTTTTTTTTAATGCATTTTACCAAGTGTATTAATAGTGATGTAATCTGCCCATTTTTTCTACTTTACAAATATATTAGTGACTGCTGCGCAGATACAGTTTTGCATGCGTTTTATAGCCATCATGAAGTCTTGAAGGACAGTGGAGTGCAGAGACATCTCAGCATCAGTGGATAATCAGACCCCAGACACTGAACACATGATGCGTATGTAACGGTCTTCTTGCCTGGCTAAAGCACTGACTCTATATTTTTATGAAGTGATGATTGTTATTTACTAAATGTTACTACAGAACAGAAAAGGATTTGGTTTTGTAAAACACCTCGTCATTCTTTGGTGTCAAAATAGGTGCCTTTACGTTTCACCACTCTGTAAATTCCTTTTTCTTTTTGCTGTGCCAGTTGACACCCGTTCCTTCCGGGTTTCTTTCTTCATTGTGGCTGTTACTTATTTCCTCTTTCTTTATAAGGACAAACATCAGGTTTTTTTTTCCCCCAAACTCCATTTGTCTGTCCTCGTCTTTATATTCGTCAGGGTTGTGTCTGGACAAGTGCTCAGCTAATGTTGAAGGGCTCACATGACACTTGTGGTTTTGTTTATCCGCGTTAAATATTTGAGGTTATTCAGTGGGGATATAAATGGATTCTATCAAAACATTGTAGTTTTTCTTGGCCCACACACTATTTAATTCTAAATATAAGACAAACTCAACTCCCCACGCAGTCTTTCTGAATTGAGATATTATTGGTAAATTGTCCTGATGCCCATGAATCATGTGAACACCGAGCTGGAGTGTATTTAATATGTAAAAAAGCAATAGTGTTTTTATGAATTATAGAAATGAAATGTTTCTTAACCTTGCAGTTAGTGTTAAGAAATGTTTTAGTTATAAACAACATCATTCCTTAAAGTATAACTTTAGTTTTGTGACGTGTCCATCCATCCAATCGTCGCTATTTATCAATTGACATCTTATCCTTATTGTTTCAGGACCGGATTGGGTATATTTATTTTCTTCCTTTTTTGGTAAACTTTTTCCTCCACTTTATCTTACTTTTTGGGAAGGTCAAGTTAAGTAAACCTATCATTTTTCCCTTGTTTGCTCCTCTGAAAACGCACATTAATCTCCGAGTTCCAGATTGTTTTAGTTCCAGGAGATACATCTCACATCCAAACCAAATTTAGCCCTTCTTCTTTTACCAAAAATAACTTGGCATCATGTCATTAGCTCTCCTTAACAAAACTAAATGACTTGATGAGCAACAGCCTCACGACTAATGACTGTCTCATGTTTTCAATGATTCAAGAACCGTAGCTGGGCAGGATTTCGTAGAGAGTAGGGGGCGTGTCCTTTTCTGGGTAATGACAATAAAAAAAATATACAGATTTGTGAATGTTAACTTAAATAAAACAGTGTAACTGAGCGCAACCTTTGAAGCAACTGGTGAATTCACATGTTATTCTATTTTGTGGAAATATTCCTCTGTGCTTGATATGTACATTGTAATGTCCATTAACTGCAGTTTAACCAAAATCTAGGTATCGTATTAGGTTAAATTCGGGGGGACTAGTTACTCAAGTCCATTTAATTCATTTGTTTTCATTTTGTCAACCTACCTCTGGTGTTATGTGTAAAAAAGCAGCTTTGTCAGTGTAATTATACAAAAAAGGTGTCTTTTACGTTTTACTCAGAGAAATTCACTCTCAATAAACAGTCTTAGCTACAATATCATCTATTTTGGAAGTCGTGGTTTGTGATAAATGTAAGTGCAAACCTTATTGGAAGTTAAATTAGAGAATTAGAAACAATAATGTACTCAAATGTGTGTACGATGTTTTAATCTGACGAGCCACTGGGCTGGATTTAAAGTTTTCTTTTTTCATTAAATGTAAAAATGACTTTTTAACATGAATAAAGTGAGAGTTCTAGTTATGTTCTGCACAAAATGCTCATGTATCTGGGCTGTAAAGCAGGCATGGGCAAACTAAGGCCCTGGGGCCGAATGTGGTCTGTTGAGCTATATAATGCGGCCCGCCAACCTTGTCGAAATTAAATCATTTATTTATATTATCATTAAACTTCTGCCTTGTCCTGCAACATGGAGTTCCCCAGTAGATGGCGTCATTAGAAATGTAGCATTTTGGGTTTTATACATGACTTTTACAGGCCATTTAACGTAGTTCAATCAAACGATTTATCTTTCTACTCTGGACTCGGCCCACTTGTCAAATTCTAGGACCAATTGTGGCCCCCAAGACCAAAAGTTTGTCCGCTGTAAAATGAACCCTAAAATCATCTCTCTGTGATGTTCTCAGAATTCCTCTTAAGTTCTCAAAAAGATCAAGTTACATGTAGACAAAAAGTGTCTCCAAAAAATCCATCGTCCATTCTTTTTTGTAGATCTTTGATGGTAGACCAATGTAGTAGCTGATTTTTTAAATTATATATTATTCTAGAAAGGCTGTACTGGATTAAAAACTCATAATGGCTTTTTTCTCTCTTCCCTCTTGTGTGTATGTATTGATATGTCTGTGTTTTGTTATGTTTTGTCATCACACCTACTGTTGTTTTGGCATTTTTTGGACATCATACGCTCTTGGTTTGTGTTTTCTTACGCACCGTGTCTTGGCTGCGTTGCTGCATGGGGTGTTTGACATTGTTGGGCTGCATCTCTGCTTTGTCCTGTATTCTTCCGTGGGACATTTCTAAAAAAAACCCTTCATATTAACCCCAACACTCATGCGTCCCACATTTTGTACGTGTGGTCATGTGTGCTTGTGTGTATGTGTGTGTGAAATACTAAAGCAGAGGTCCGAGGCAGAAGATGGGATGACATGCATGTGTCCGACCTGCTAACATCACTGAAGAATCCTGCACTAACTGACTGCCCAGCCTCACGACATGACGGATGTACTGGTAAATTCACTGGAGTTTTATTACATGATTATTCTCTTGTTTTAATGTTTTGTCCCTGCCTGAGGTTTAGTATTTGTGGAAATACAAATGATTTAAAGGGATGAAGGATGCATAGAAAACTTTCATGTAGCCCACATCAGTGGTCCACTTAAGGGTATGTGCATTTTTACTGCCCACCCACCCAAGTTATCTTAAAACCAAATCAAACAAGTCATAATTGTTTTATCAAAGATGCACCAATAGCAATATTTTGGTACGTTTGAGTTGCTGCTACTGATTTTCTTCTTTTTACTGCACGTACAGTATAAAAAGGTAGAATGAGGTGATGTCGCCAACTTTCTGCCAAATTAAAGCTGCTGGTAAATCTCATTGTGGAGAGTCTCTTGGACAAGATTGCTTAAATACCACTCAAAATTCAACCCAACAGAGGTGGCAATGCACACCATGGATTAGCATAGCAAATGTTGCAGTTCGATGTCAACAACGCCCTCTCCTTTCCTTGATCTTCAGTGTCAGTAGATTTGTCCTTAAACTGTTATCGTAATGTCATAGCTGAGAAAAAAACGGACTCTGGCTCTATAAGAATCTTCTCTCTTATGAATGAGATGCAGCGCTTTCAGAGGAGGAGTCTGAATCTCAATTGCTGGGTTATAGCGGGCTGCTTACGTCCTATGTGAGTCTCCAAACTGGACATTTCGGGATGGTGGGTTGTTAGTTTTGCTGCCCGTTGTCATCACAGATAACTTTGCCATCACTGTAGTACAAATAGTGAGCTTGGAGCTTTCATCGGTTCACTGTATAGAACAGGGGTGGGCAAACTTTTTGACCTGCGGGCCACAATTTCTCCTAAAATTGGACAGGGGGCCGAGTCAAGAGCAGAGAGATGGAGCGTTCGTGTAAGCTAAGATAAATGGCAAGTAAAAGTCATGAATCAAACCCAAAATACAAAATTTCTGAAAGCCTTTATGATGTCATCTACTGGGGAAACGCAGGCATTGTGGGGAAAAGTCGGAAGTTTAATTATAATATAAATAAATTATTTAATTTGGACAGGGATGACGGGCCGCATAAAAAGGCTCAACGGGCCGCATGTGGCCCCCGGGCCTTAGTTTGCCCACCCCTGGTATAGAACCTCCAAGCTATTGCAAGTTCACTTCAGCTTGTGAGTGTGAGCTTCCTCACCTGTTCTCCACATGCTTGGGGTAAACGATCGACTGCCCTATATTAAAAAAAAAAAAAAAAAAAAAACGACTGCTGACTAATTGATGCTTCTGGTGGTATTGGTTCAAAATCAGATTGTGGGCGGACCTTCAGAAACTTGTTTTCCCGTTTTCAGGTGTACTTCCACTTGTTTCATAGTAATTCAGAGTAATTTCAGAAGTTGCCTCCTACTGGTTACTACTTAATTTCATCAGTGCCAGAGGCACATGTGTGTAGTCGCTTTTGGACCAGTCATGTAGAAACAGGAAGGTGCCCCTCCCAAGCTGTTGCTGAAATGTCTGACATACCTCCCGGACTGTCATTTAACTTTGAACCCAGAGACCCAAACCGCACGGGATTCCCTGAGACCATCTCACGGATGTCAGTATTCAGGCCTAGAAAACCACACTCAGACCGAGTGCACGTCAATGCACATTGACAACACGCACCATGTGATGCAGGTATCATCATGAAGTCTACTTTTGATCATGTCTCCGCACATCTAGCCTCTATTTCCCATCAAAGAACAAGGGGAAACACAAAGCATCGTTGTTGATGGCTATCGCCGTCTTATGCAAGTTGGACTGGAGTATCTGTGTAGCTTAAGGGATGAAGGAGTCCGACTTTAAAAGTTTGGGATTTGTGTGAAACGGAGAAAGTGAGAAAGAGAGAGAGAGAGAGCCTTTGAAAATTTTAACTGGGCTTCAGTTGTGTCCATGTTGAGAGGAAGTAGGAATTAAAATGCTGGTTTGTTGAAGCTTTTCCCTTAAAGCCATATTACCATGAATAGAAGCAAACAGTCATGATGGTGAGACTGTGTGTGTGTCTTGTCTGGCTATTTTTGTTACTTCTAAGGACATTTTATTCTCTTGATGTGGATGGCATTCCTTTATAGGGACCATTTAGTTTGGGGTAAAGATTACAATAAGGACTGGATTGAACTGAGTAATAAAATGCGTATATGAACAGTCCCCACTAAACACAATAAAACTATTATGTGTGTGAGTGAGTGAGTGAGTGAGGACACCAGGTCTGATTCATCAAGTTTAGGAAAAAAAAACGAAAAAAGCTGTGTGTTTCACAATACTTCTTACACTGTTTCCTGCCTTCCTCCTCCCTCGTCCTCACCCACCACCTCATCATCTGTTCCTGTTGTACTGGAGCCGCCTGTCATCTTCGTTTCTCCTTCACATTGTTGAAGGTGTATAAGGAGCTGTTTCTGACAAGTGGACCGGTTTGTTCTTTGGTGAGATTGTCTTTTGTTCTACCAGAACAAAAGACACTTCTCGTCACTTCTTGGGTGAGCTTCGCTTCTCTATCGACTGTTAGCGACCAGGGCTGGAGTATTTCAGCCACTCGTTGAGGTTTTAGTTTTTTTTTCTGTGAAATCCTGGACTAAACAGGGCTGAAGACTTAGCAGAGTGAAACTGGTGTATCTGCCGACCTAGACTTGAACAGATTCCTTTAGATGGAGCTGATTTCTTGTGTCTTTTCTGATGAAATTCTTTAACATCCTGTTAGTTGAACCTGAAATAGCACTGTCATCAAGCTTTTTTCTCTCAGTTCCTAAAAACTCGACTTCACCCTGGACCTGAATATTTGCTTGTTTTAGCTGCTTGACACAGAGAGAAGACTTTAGCGTTGATGTTGTCCGTCTTTGTTTTGATAATCCAATGGTCTACAATCTCACGGCAGTTGGGATTTCAGTGTCTTTAGTGCGTATTGTTGACGGATAATTTAGGTTGCAATATACCTGTTGGAACATTTTCTCAAGGATTTTTTTGACTCTCTTCATTGTGACATTTAGACATCAAAAAGTCAATTAAAGTCATGATTTAGTGTCCCTGCGTTTGATGATACGAAAAAAAATTATCTTAAACAACTCTACACGAAATTGAAGATACATTATGTTTAGCTGTGTTATGTTTAGCATCATTTTTTTCTGTGCTGTGCCACAGCTAGCATGGCAGCCATTTTTGTTCTCGGACATTATTCTGAACACTCAGGTTTTAGTAGTATTTTAATACTATAAGTATTGGATATTAAGTATACAAATCACTCCTCTGACAGCTGAGCATGTCAATGTGTATGTTTGTGTAGTAGTTAAATTGGTGGCAGTAATTAAACTACAAGCATCAGTGACTGTGGATTACAGTTCGTCAACATATGTAAATATATATGTTGACATATATACTGTGTATAGTACATAGTACATATATTATCTATGATCAATGTCTTACTTATTCCAGCATTTGTACAAAAAGGATATTTCAGGACAACAAACGTGTGCAATTTTTTCTTTTATCCTTATAATGATACTAAGAAAGAAAGAAACAGTTCCATCAACAAGTTTAGATGTTCATGTAGAACAAGTGCTTCTTCTAGCCAGACTGGTTAAAGCAGCGGTGCCCAATAAGTAGATCAGGATCCATCAGTAGATCTCTGCTGGTAGACTCTGGTAGAATGCTGGTAGAATAATAGTAATAAAAACCAGAGATGTAATTCTATTTTAAGATGCAAATCAATGGGCTAAAGTGAGAATAAAATAGGTATTACATGTTTTATGTTAAGATATTCCAGTTTATATAGATAAATATATTTAGAGTTTCTAGTCGGATCACCTCAGCCTGGTCATTTGAAAAGTATCTCACTAGACAAAAAGTTTTAAAGTATTTAAATAATAACCAACGTGCAGAAACTTAAAGAAATTAGAGGAAAAAAAAAAGGAAATGACACAATAAGTGCCATCTGCAGTTTGCGTGACACGCAGCTGCTCTTTGGCAGTCCCTCACTTTAGTTTTCAGTGCAGTTGCAATATGAAGGTGCGGACAGTTTGTGGTGTCGACGCCTTATTTGCCATATTCTCTGTTTGCCCTGTTGCCATGAAGGTGTTTCATTTTGTAGTCACCAGGAGCACCACCTGTCACCGGGCCTTGTTCCTAAATTTTAACCGTTAAAAACGGACTCTGCGTTCTCAGTGTGTCATCTGCCCATTTCTCCGGAGGCCGAGATACATTTTTACCACATAAAAGATAAAAAGAGTGTAATGTTACTAATTTGTCTTACTTATTGCCGTATTTATTTCATTTTTTCTGTATTTCAGACCGATATTTTGAAGACAAAAAGCTATTACTGATACACACAGAATGTATTTTATTCTTCGTTGTGATAAGCTTTCCTTATTTTATTCATAATCTTGTATTTTGTCTAATATTTAATATTAATATTAAGTTATTATATAGATGTCAGTGTGTCAGAGGTAAAGGTGTGCTGTCTGTGGAAACTAGGAATACAGGAAAGAAAAGCAGAGACTTCATAAAAGCCTTTAGGCCACTTTCAGAGGGATTAGCTAACTACTACAGGCTACATCCTTAATACCACCTTAAAACCCTTCTGGAATTTACTCCGTAAAATCAGGTAGAGCCACATTTTATTGTCTGGCTTATAAACCGTTAAGGAAAACCTCATAAGTTTTCATCTAAATCTATAAAACCTGATCATTTAAAGATGTTCCAGGAAGGCTTAGAGTATGGTGCAGTGTGATTTGGGTGGCAGTCATGGAGACTCCTCCCACTGCGACCTGGTAACAGATAAGTTGTTATTACTGAATTATGATGCTACTAGTGCTGCTAACCCACTCATGGTCGATGCCGACGTAGATACAAATGTTGAAGATGAGTTCATGAGATTAAAAAGAAAAATCAAGATACGTCTCAAACTCCAAGTTGACCATAAAGATTTCTTTTCTTTCGTTTTCTTTTTGTTATTTCTTAATCTCACGAACTCATCATCCGACTATAGTGTCTCTGTCAGCCTCTTTATCGAGTGGTTGAGTGGAAACACGTCCACGGCTTTCGTGGTTAGGATGTGTAGCGAGTGGTGGCTTGTGTGCGACTGATGTGGTCGCAGGTCTGGACAAGTGAGGGATGTATTAAAATAGGGGTGTCACACTCAAATAAGTTGAGGGCCATCAACCACACTATAATTTCACCGTAATAAATAAAAAAAAAATTAATGAAAAAAAATCAGTTTTCCATAGATTCTGTGTAATACAACACTGAAAGAGACTGTGGATCAGGGCTTTGAGGATTTTCCATAAAATGTGGAGAACAAATCTATAAAATATTATCATAAATTCAACTTTTACATCAAGGTGGGGGCCGCAAAATATCATTCCACGGGCCACAAATGGCCCACGGGCTGCGAGTTTGAGACCCCTGTATTAAAATAATGTCAGTGTATGTGTAGCTAAACTTATGAGATCTTAAAAAAAGTGATTTGGGGAAACCGAGGGTATTTTGAGGTTAATTTGGAGAGATTAAAGATTAAAGTTATGATGAATATTAGAGTTAGTCCTTTTGTCTGTGACAGTTTAACTTATAGAGTTGAAAACGTGGATTAGGGTCAGGATTAAAGAACCCATGAGGTCTGTGTAAAATCTTAACAAAACAAAAAAAAAACCCAGCATGTCTGTGTGAGGGTTTTCTGATGTAGCTCTGCATGTTTCAACACGTTGGTCTAAGAGTGGAAATTCATTTAGGAAGTGCTGTAATTTGCCGTGCAGCCCTGTGGTAAAGAGCTGACAGCTGTCAACGCGGTCTTTCAGGCTGGGTTCATCGACACCCACTCACCGCTGTTTATGTTTGTTTGGAAAAAGAAGGTTTTAGTGTGTGAGTGTGTGTTTGACTTTGTCAAAGTAAGAGTCATTGATGACAGACATGAGCCAGAAAGGAGGATTACGCAGTGTAATCCGCCTGTACATTAGTTTGAGTGCATGCATCGTATTGTAGTACAAAGTCTGTGGTTGTTGAACATGTCCGGGCGGGAATTTGAAAAAAAAAAAGCGCAAACGTTGGCAACAGACTAGAGAATATATGAAATCCACCTGTTGTGGTTTTAAGATTAACTACAAAAGGACAACAGCAAAAAAATCCTGAAGACAATTGAAGCAGTGACGTCTTCACTGCTTCAATGAAACATATTTAATAAGAACCTTTGAGAACCTAAATCTGTGATATTTTGAAAAGGAGAATAAAGTCTGAGATCAGATTAATTGTTTAGTCTTCTTTCTTCTTCTTTTCCTTTCGGGTTGTCCCTTTTTTTAGGAGTTGCCACTGTGTGTCAACATCTTTCCATCTCACCTTGTCCTATGTATTTTCTACTCTAACTCCAACTACCTCCATGTCCTCCCTCATTGCATCCATCTTTGTCTCCTACCTGGTAGCATCATCTGTAGGATCATTATTCTACCAATGTATCAACTGTCCCTCCACTGAACATGTCCAAACCATCTCAATCTGTCTTCTCTATCTTTTTCTCCAAACCTTCTTGTCTGTGTTGTGGGCCACCTATTGACATGGGGGCCCCAATTGGTCCTATTAATTGGACACGTGGGCCAGGTAAATTGTTTAGTCTTCTGTCTTTTCCTTTTGGGTTGTGCCTTTTTTTAGGAGTTGCCACTGTGTGTCAACATCTTTCCATCTCACCTTGTCCTCTGTATTTTCTACTCTAACTCCAACCAACTCCATGTCCTCCCTCACTGCATCCATCAATCTCCTCTTTGTCTCCTACCTGGTAGCTCCATCTCTAGGATCATTCCACCAATGTATCTACTGTCCCTCCTCTGAACATGTCCAAACCATCTCAATCTGTCTTCTCTAGCTTTTTTCTCCAAACCTTCCTGTCTGTGTTGTCCCTCTAATCACCTCATTCCTGATCCTGTCCATCCTTGTCTCTCCTAAAGAGAATTTCAGCATCTTTAACTCCTCCATCTCCAGCTCTGTCTCCTGTTTTCGACCTATTAATTGTTTAGTTTAAGTGGAACAATTATGGGACTTCACCTAGGATTTAGCAGTAAAACATAAAACCTCATCAGTGAATTTGCGATCTTGTTGAGCTGCTTCTTCTATTTAATAAAATATAGTCTTTATCCGATTTAAGTCTAATTATAATTGTTTTTACTCATTGTGACGCCTGGGCCAGTTTAGTTGAGCGCTATGTTGATATACTTGCAGGAATTGAAGAAAAACACACACATATCTGTGTATCCCTCAGCCTTACTGTCAGATATTGGATGGAAATGTTTGATTCATCTTTATCTTTATTATTTTTTAACACAAGTCACGACGTTTGAGAACAAATTGCATTCAAAATGCTAAGTTGACAAACCTAACATACTTGATGCCTTGTATCTTACAGTGCTGCCCTCTAGTGCTAGTCCTAGAAGGGAATGTTTGCCAGGAAAGACATTCGTCAGATACTAACGGGAAAAATACAGAATTATTCTGCGGCTTATTTTAAACGTTACTTCAGCTTGTCTGGATTTTATTCGTCAGTCTCCTTTTCTCAAAGCGATGATAATGATTAGAGGAACTGCACTTCATGTTCAACTTCTGCTTCTAAGACTAGGATTAGAAGTTTTAGTTTCCCTGGATATAAGACAAACTCTAAGCCAAAAAGTCTTACATAACTGACAAAGTTTACCTAAATTTAAAATGTTGAAAAGAGCAATTTGGTTAGACGTTGCTGAACTTTAATATTCTTATATGTGTTGATACAGCATTAGTTAGTGTTAACACAACTGATGTTCAGCGATGTTGATTCACTGAAGCCTGTGAGGAAGCAGCATGTGGACTTTGTCAACCCAAGTCACTGTTAAAATATCTACTCAGTGATGGAGCTGTGACAATGTGCCGGTGAACTATCTTTGTGTTTGTGGAGCTTATGAGACCCATATTGAACCGCTTAAATTTGGCAAAACACTTTTGTTTGCTCAGAAGCTCCTAGGAATCAAATCCTCTTTTGTTCTTTTGGGGACTCAAACCCGCGTCTACAATGACGCTGAGTCTTTATTCACTGACGAACGCAGTGATGCAGAAATCTGATACGTGTCTCTTGTAAAACCTCTGTGCGGGTGAGATGAGGCAATGGAGGGGAGTTCTCCTCCGCTCTGACGTCGTAGGTAAACACTGACATTAATACTCAGCGTCTTTTATACTTTTCTGAATGTGCTGTGTTGACAGAGCAGCTGAATGTCAGTTGTCGTCCTGCGGGAACCAAAACAGGAAACATAACTCCGACGTGGAGCGCCACCTCCATCGTTAAGTTTCCGGAATTGTTTCAGTTGTTGTTGATGGAAAAGAAGTTTCTACTTAAAACGGTCGTAATGAGTGTTGCTTGGGATTTTCAACGTATCCCACTAAACAAAGACAAACATGTATCAAAAAAAACTCCTGAACCTAAGTGGCAACCTGGCAGCTGGTGGATTCGAACCTGAAGCCCTGCTGACCCAAGTCTGCTTCCTTAACCACTAGGCCACCACTGCCATCTATTTGGTAGTTTTTGGGAGAAAAAAAAATGAAGCTACCAATGCCCAGCAGGAACAATGTTTCCTTTGCTTTCATGCAGAAACATAGGTTTTTGTGTTATTCATTCATTTACTGTAGATACAATCGTTCTGGGGTTCTTTTACACTTTGCTGCTGTATGTCCATAAAGTCAGGCTTCATCTGTTTGCTTCTTCAGTAATTTCCGATTTTGAGTGTCAGTCCAGTGCACTGTCCTTGTAGGAGGTCTGAAAATCTCTAGTATTCTGGAATGCAGGATCAAGATACGGTTTTAAAAAAGTAACTACTTATGACTTTGCTACAGAAATTTGCTCGCCAAAAAAAAAAAAAAAACACACAAATAGAAATTTTTAATGACTTTTGATAGGTTTATATTAAAACCACAGTGTCATTATTATGACCTAAACCAGGAAGGTGCAAAAATGTTGGTTCGCAGGCCACAATTATTGTGTAAGACCAAAATGCCTGAACGCTTTAGTGTTTTTTCAATGGGAATCTATAGGGAAAACAAAGGCAAAACAAAGTAAAATCACGTTAAAATACACTCAGCAGACGCTTGTGTCGAAAGTGACAAATTTTCAAATGTTTAGCGGCCAGATTGCAAAGCTTGATGTGCCGCATCTGGCCCCCAGGCCTTAGTTTGCCCATGCCTGACCTAAACATCCAAGACCCTCGTGTAGGAACATTTTCATGACAAAAATCTCAGGGCTCTGATGTGTTTCTGGAAGGATGAACAGCGCAGTCATCCCTTGGTTCCAAGTTCTCGGTAGAAGAACCTATGTCTGTGTGCATGTGTGATTGTCTTTGTGTGCGTTTGTGTGATCACAGCGCTATCACATGATGCATCACATTGCCTGCTCTGTCTCCGTAGCTGATCTCTTTCACTTCCTCTATTCTACACAATCTTTCTCCAGCTTTCCAAACCTCCAAATCCCTCGGAATTATAATAAAGTAGTCTTTGTTTTCTTTGAAACAGTCTTGTAGTTTTTTGTACTCACCCTCTCTGTTCCTAAATGTTGTTCCTTCATGTATTTTGGGACATGTGAGCGAATCTGAACTCAGCAGATAATCATTTGTTTTTGAATGACACCCCCACCTAATCTTGATTAACCATTAGTGAGTTAGAATTTATATATTTTAAACAGAAAACTTGTTGTTTAAAGCAGTAGTTCCCCAACCTTTTTTTTTGCGCAACGGACCGGATAAATGTTCCGTACTATTTTCACAGACTGGTCGTAAAGTTTTGGTCGATAAATACCCTTTAATAAAATAAAATTTTCGATAATCTGAAATATTTTCCTACCTATAAAATCTTCCTAACTGAATTAACTGTGCATGGGCACAACAAGGATTTTTTAAGTGAACACAGTCTATAATTTTCTGCTACCAGACCAGTATACAAGGTTAGAATCTTGTATCAATGACTCTGCGTCATTTTTTGTTTATTGTTGTTGTCTTCACTGAGAAAATATTTCCTAATCAAATATAGTTGCATTATTGATGATTGAATCCTAGCCATTCTATTGGTCAGTTCTTTTGTTGATATGGGTATGGATCAAGTGGAAGTAACAGCCAGATGGGGCCAGAAGGAAACATTATTTCTCTGCGGCCCGGCACCAATTCAACCCCGGACCGTTGCCGGTCCCCGGCCCAGTGGTTGGGGACCACTGGTTAAAAAGCACTAATGCATTGTCTAGAACCCAGCAGTCAGATCAAGTCACTGCAGACTGGACTGTAGGTCTTTCACCATGAACTTGTTATCATTCATCTGCTGTAAAGACACAAAAAACACACCACCGCCATCACATGTGACTTCTATGTTAACTGTGCCTTTCTCGTTGTGATTACTGTAAACAGATGTGATCACGTGAAGTCAATTCTTACCCCCTGTCTGCGGCTGAGATGTTGTCGCAGCTCACTTTTCACCACAGTTTTTCGACAGAGAACACGTTGTGTTTGAGTTTCTAATCATAGTGTTTTTAACTGAGCTTTTACTAAATCTGTCCCCTCAGCTATTTATAACAGGACTGAGAATAAGCAGCATCGCACATTGATTATTCCAGTGGTCATGTGTACCATTGCTGTTTTTCTGTAAATGCCAGTGTTTACTGGTTCGAGTTTTTGATGTTGTACCAAAATCAACTGAGGATACTTAACTTCTGGTCATTGACGATCAGAGAATTGAGTTTTAACACATCAAGGTTTTATGAGGCAATTGATTCTCGGATTTTGTTTGTTCAACAGAAACCTAGACTTTTTAATTTGTCAATACCTTGTACCTAATTCCAAAGGAATATAACTCAGTTAATGAATACATTCCTACATTTCATTAGTTTAATACAATTTATATCATGTCTTTTTTTAGTTTTTTGGCTTGTTAAGAAGAAAAACTCTAAGGCTTTTGTAAAAGAATTTAAAGGAACTCACAGATTTTTTCTTTTTGCCCCCCCTGCAGTATACAGGTCCAATCCCCACTGAGCGTGGGGGCGAGCTGGCCATGGGGAGAGGTCGCAGCGAGACCTCAGCACTGAGTGGAATAGGAGGGCAGAGGGATATGACCACTACCCAAAATTCCCAGCGACCCAATGCTTGCTGCTTCTGCTGGTGCTGCTGTTGCAGCTGCTCATGGTATGATTAGTATAGTATTGTAAAGTATAGGACTGTATTGTGTAGTATAGAATAGCACAGTATATTAATGCATAGGATAGTATGGTATAGTACAGTATGATATGGTATGTATAGAATATAGCTCAGTACATTACAGGACAATATAGTATGGTATTGTATTGATTTATATAAAATAGTACAGTTTGGCATATAGAATACTATGTTGTGCTACAGTACAGGATAGTATTGTATAGGATGATATATAATGGTCTGGTATTGTATAGTATAAAAAACTACAGTATGGTATATAGAATAGTATGGTTTATTATAGTATAGGGTAGTACAGTATCGTATGATATGGTATGTATACAGTATAATACAGTAAAGGGCAATATAGTATGGTATTGTGTAAAAAGGTACAGTATGGCATAAAGAATACTATGGTGTGCTATAGTACAGGATAGTATTGTATAGGACGATATATTGGTATGGTATTGTATACTATGTAGAATAGTACGGTTTATTATAGTATAGGATAGTACAGTATAGTATGATGTGATATGTATAGGATATAGTACAGTACAGTATAGGGCAATATATTATGGTATTGTATAAAAAGGTATCGTATGGCATATAGAATACTATGGCATGCTATAGTACAGTATAGTATTGTATAGGGGAATATTTTATTGTATGGAATTGTATGGTATAGATAGTACAGTATGGCATATGGAGTATGGTATTCTATACTTTAGGATAGTACAGATAGGACGATATAGAATGGTGTACTATAGTTTTGTGTGTTGGCAAGAGAGTCAGTGTGTCCTGGTCCATTTCATCATGTCTCTCCCACTGTCAGGAATGAAGAGGAGCGACGGAGGGGGCGCAGGAAGAAGCGAATATCACAGGACACCAAAATGGAACCCATTCCGAACTTTGAACCTTGGTGAGTCCTCAGACCTCAGTCCCTCCGGTCAATTTAGGATGTGGTGTAGGTAGAACAGGGTCAGCATTATCTAAAGAATCCGTGTGTCTTGTGTTATACCTTGGATTTGATTTAACAGATTAGATTGGTCAAGTTAATGTATATAATTAGTCGACCTTTTTCACCTCACCCCCAGCCGACATTCTGTCCAATCTACTTTCTGCAGCACCAAACCCTCAGTGGAAGAAATGAGGCTGTGGTCTCAGTCCTTTGACAAGCTGATGAGGAACCCGGCTGGCAGGAACGTCTTCCGAGAGTTCCTACGGACAGAGTACAGCGAGGAGAACATGCTGTTCTGGTTGGCCTGTGAAGACCTCAAACAGGAGATCAACAAGAGTGCCATTGAGGAAAAAGCACGATCCATATACGAAGACTATATTTCTATATTGTCGCCAAAAGAGGTAGGCAGCTATTGTTATTTTGATTCCTTGATCAATTCCTGATTTTTATACCTATAGGGGACTTTGCCACAGTTTGTCAACCAGTGGTGACTTTCCATAGATTCCATAGATTTAAAACACATGTTATGGTTCATATTCTTGACATAAGTTGAGCTTCACTTCAGGAATTTTGACTATTACACACACTCTGCTCTCTGCTGTCACAGGAAACTACCACATTTTGAAATGTATACCAAAAAAACTCAGCGTGTGTGATTTCTTCATTGCTCTTGCTTCATTACTTCCCCTCCTTGCCCCCCGCGCCTCCCCTCCCAATGTCACCTTGTCCTTGTTTTGGGTCATGAATCAAGAGCCGTCGATGAAAATTCTTTTAATTATCCTGTGATAGTTTGTGTTCAAAAGAAAAAGACTAGAATCAAGAATCTGATGTTTCTGTGCCTGCATGTATTCCAACAACACAATTAACTTTTAATATCTCAAAGAATGAAAAGACAACCTTCTGGTCAATTCCAATGTCCCTTGTTGTGGTTGTCTTATGGGGTATTGCATTGGTTCATTCATATGGCACATTGACTCTGTATTGGTTCAGTGTAAGTAAAATTTTAAGGACTGAACATCATTTAAAAAAATGGAATGGTAGTGTTCCCTCTCCGTACATATGAGTTCCAATACCCACCACTAGAGGGATTGTCAAGTAGCCGAGATAGTTATTATATTATTTACAAATATATTTTTCCTTTACAACTCATCCCAACACTGTTATTAACCCTTTCTTGACTGTATTTGCCTTTCAACATTTATACGACAGTAGAGATGATAATAAAATGTAGTGGCCTTAGCCTTAATGTTAAAGCATTGGCAGATACTCCAAGTTTAACTTTTGGTATCGGACATGAAAACTCATATCATATTAGTACTCTAAGTCAGTTCCCCCCAACCTTTTTTGCCCCATGGACCCGTTAAATGTCTCTTCCATTTTGATGGACCGGTCGTTAAGTTGTGGACGATAAATACCCCTTAATAAATAAAAATTTCCGATAATCTGAAATATTTTCCTACCTATAGAATCTTCCTACCCGTATTAGCCGTGCATGGGTTTTCTCAAGTGCACACAGCCTATAATTTCCTCCTACCAGACCAGTATATAAGGTTAGAATCTTGTATCAATTACTCTGATTCTTGAGTTTATTGTTGTTGTCTTCACTGAGAAAATATTTCCTAATCAAATATAGTTGCATTATTGAGGATGGAATCCTAGCCATTCTATTGGTCAGTTCTTTTGTTGATATGGTTATGGATCAAGTGGAAGTAATAGACAGATGGGCCCAAAAGGAAACAA
>JAFBJS010057795.1:572-19279 GCA_016785265.1 Paraplagusia blochii
TTCAGAGGAGGGACAGTGGATACATTGGTAGAAGAATGATCCTAGAGATGGAGCTACCAGGTAGGAGACAAAGAGGAGATTGATGGATGCAGTGAGGGTGGACATGGAAGTAGATGGAGTCAGAGTAGAAGATGGACAGAACAGGGGGAGATGGGAATTGTTGATTCCTTGAAAAAGGGGACAAGCCAAAAGGACAAGATGAAGGTCTTAGTATAGATTTAGAACCAGGAGCTTTTCATCGCTGCAGTGATGAATAATTCTTAACAACGTTATTGATAATTTTTTTCTTCACGTCACATTGGAGAATTGTGTCTGAAGAATAACGTGAGGAATAATTAGAGGGGACGTCCCACAGAGAAGTCAGTCCTCTCACAGCAGTGAGTATGGACGTTGAGTTCAAGCTGTGCTGAAACTCTCCTGGTCTGATTTCCTGGACCAGTTCTCCACCACTGAGATTCACAGTTGACTCTGCTGGAGTTCAAATGACTTCACACGTGAGAATTTATGTTTTTCACCAAAACAAGTGACAGAGCGAAGGACAGATGGCAATAAACACAGATGGCATCAAAGAGAGCAGAAAAACACGTCTCCAGCTTTTTCACCAGGATCCCAAAAGGGACATCATGAATGGATACCATGAATCATTGGAATTCTGACCTAATCCTGTAAATAACTTTATTTTTAATAGTGTTTTGAATCTAATTCACAATCTTATGACGCGTATCAGACCTCATTTGAATTTTAAATAAGGAAAAGTTGTGATTTTCCAAGAAAAATATGTCAAGTAAATAAGAAATTTTTTATAAATAATTTATAAGAATACATTTTTTTTAGGAGAAAAAAATCTATTAAAATACCTATTAGAAAAAAGTCTCAGTTGTATGAAAAAGTGAAGAAAAAAGTCATAAATTAACTGAAAGATGATGATTTATGAGAATTTTAGAGAAAATAGTTGTAAAATATCAGAAAAAGTAATTCATTTATAAGTAATGTTTTAGTTTTATTATAGAAAAAGTCATTACATTTAGAAAAAAAACACAGGAAAAAGTCAGAAGTCTATGAAAATAAGCTTGAATTTTATTAAAGAAAAATACATTTCAAAAGAAAAATCATTCTTTTATAAGAAAGTCGTTATTTCATGATGAAAAACAACAGTAGTCTGGGTAGTTTATGGGAAAAAAGTCATATTTTTAAGAGAAAAAATAACTGTTATTTGTTATAACTTGTAATGTGATTATAGTTGGTTTAGATAATGTATTTTAGAGAAGAGATTGACTTTAATTCTCCACCCATTCTCCAACCGCTGGTGATTTTCCTCCTCTGGTCTGAGAGGACAATCATAACTAGGTTGCACCTCAGCAGGTGTCCGTGTGGTGGCTGCATATTCACAGCCATATGTTGGTCATTTCCCTCTTGGAGTCTCTTTATAAAAGCAGCTCTCGGAATTTTAAGGACACATTCACAGCATGACAATCACTGGGCGGCCATTGATTTCACCCCAGATGTCCTCCTGTATGGAACCTAGAACCAAAATGATCCGCGGCGCTAACAGAAGATTAACCCTCTCCCCATCGTTGCGCCCCAGGATTCAAAGCATTTGAAGGATTTTATTGTATTTCCTGCATGTTGCCAAGGCAGCGGTGTGGCCCACTTACTCTGCACATCTTCACATTTACTTATGAGGTCAGTGCTGACTTATCAGTGCTTTGACAAATGAGGACCTGGTGGAGGGAGTACAGCAGGGAGCACCGTTTGGGCCCATTGTGCTTCTATAGATGATACAGTGAAGGTTGTGGAGGTGATCTTTAATGGTAGGATC
The DNA here is from genome assembly GCA_016785265.1 of Paraplagusia blochii. Classification (NCBI taxonomy): domain Eukaryota; kingdom Metazoa; phylum Chordata; class Actinopteri; order Pleuronectiformes; family Cynoglossidae; genus Paraplagusia; species Paraplagusia blochii. Next base: position 2,392 of record JAFBJS010057795.1, read on the forward strand.
TTCTTTTATCCTTCTCCTACCTGGTAGCTCCATCTCTAGGATCATTCTTCTACCAATGTGTCCACTGTCCCTCCTCTGAACATGTCCAAACCATCTTAATCTGGCTTCCTGTCTGTGTTGTCCCTCCAATGACCTCATTACTGATCCTGTCCATCCTTTTCACCCTGAAAAAGAACCTCAAAAATGTGCAAACATGTATATTCCCCATATATATTTCATATATATGTATGAGCATCCTGGGTCGTCTGGTGTTTACAGAGAACAACACTAAGTTGTAGCAGTATCAGACATTTAACCGGTTAGAGAACACTGGTTAAGGTGACAAAACCTAAAATGACTAAATATAATAATATTAATAAAAAATATAAATATAATAAAAACTGAGTTCATTTGTAAAATAAAAACCAAATCGTCGTCACAGCCGTTCATTCCAAACAGCTCCTCAGTAAAAGACGGAGAGAGTCTGTAATTTTTATGAGTCTTTTTTTTTTTTTTTTTTACTTTTTGTGTTTGAACTACTATGATCTTGTTTGTTACTCTATTGGTTATTGCTGCCTTTCAGCCACTCGCAGCTGCAATAAGTCACCATGGAAACTTCCCGAGAGCTTCTGACTGGAACAGGATTCCTCTGCTCTGGAGAAATTAAAGAAGAAGCAAAAAAAAAACAATATTCCAAATTATGTTTTTCGTGGGTTTTTTTCCCGTTCTGTGGAGCTCTGAGATAAATAGCAGATTTTATCTTAGCTTGAAAACAAGGACTAGTTATTTTTCTCTTCTATAGTCATTTACGTTACGTCCCTTCCTCCTCTGTTGTCCTTTGTGGACATTTTCTCCAGTGTTTATTCTCTGCGTGACCAAGTCCTAACCTTGCAGATACAGAAAATCCGTCCATGACTAAACCTCTGGACATGGTCAGTTCTCGATGAAAAAAAAAACCAGATATTTTCCCCTGAAAATCAGTGAATGCGCCACAAAAGGTTTAATAAATTCATCTTGTTTCCTCGGCCTCTTCAGCCTCAGTTAGTCTCCGTTTGATCAAGTGTCACGATGAACAAATTAAAAAAACTCGTAGCAAAAACAGCTTCTTTTTTTATATTTTGTTTTTCCCCCTTTATTGTTTTCAAGTTTTATGTTAATCTATAAAAAAAATTATAAATTATGCATTGATGAGGCTGCAGTTCTGTGGGTAAATGAGGTTTTATTTACGAGGAGAAGCTTAAAGTTTGGGAGTGAAGAGGAGGCCGTAAAGTCGACGAGATTGTTTTGTAGAAACTGTGTGTTTTGTTGCTATTCAACATTTTAAAGCCAATACAACATGTTATTATTAATTATTCAGCCGTATCCATGTTAGAGTGCAATATACTGGGCTTTTATGACATAATATCACTGAGTGCAGGCTGTTAGTGCAGAATGATAAATAAAACAGACCAGGTTTTTACACTTGGTCTGGTTACACAACAGAAATTCTTCTGCCTTTTAGGCTGAGTTTTTGTTGTTTTTTTTTTTTGTTTTCCATCAATATTAATGATACTGATAGTGTTTGACGCCTACATTCATGTGTTTCCTCTGGTTTGTTGCATCCACTGTTGGGACTAAACGAAAATACTTTTCGTTACGTAGCAAATTACTTTTCCCGTTCAATTATTGCTGTTATTGTTACTGTGGTGTAAAGGGGCAGTAACTAGTAAAGTAACTTATTACTTTACTAGTTACTTTAAGAGCAAAGTAATTTGTTTACCCATTTCGTCATTAGTAAAGTAATAAGTACCTAGTTGACTTTTTTTCTTTAGTAATACATACTGAAGTAATAAGTAACTAGTTTGCTGATTACTTTACTAGTAAAGCAAAAGCAACTTGCCTAATACTGATTATGATAGTTGCTACAGAACACAACACTAAACTTGTGTGTTTTTAAAGTAACTAATTATTAGTTACTTTTATAATTTAGTAACTGATAACGTAACTAGTTACTTATCAGGGCAGTAACTAATAAAGTAATAAGTTTGCTAGTTTTTGCCCTGAAAAGTAACTAGTTACGTTACCTCGGCCCAGGATCCCATGGTGGAGAGCTTCACAACTGTGAATAGCCTTTCATCTCACCTGAGAGCTGTCTTTCTTCTCCTTTTGGCTTGTCCCTTTTTCAGGGTATGCCACTTTCATCTCCCCCTGTCCTATGTATCTTCTACTCTGACTCCAACTACCTCCATGTCCCCCCTCACTGCATCCATCAATCTACTCTTTGTCTCCTATCTGGTAGCTCCATCTCTAGGATCATTCTTCTACCAATGTATCCACTGTCCCTCCTCTGAACATGTCCAAACCATCTCAATCTGTCTTCTCTAGCTTCCTGTCTGTGTTGTCCCTCCAATGACCTCATTTCTGATTCTGTCCATCGTTGTCTCTCCTAAAGAGAACCTCAAAAATGTGCAAACATGTACTGTATATTTCCCATAGATATTTCATATATATGTATGAGCAACCTAGGTTGTCTGGTGTTTACAGAGAACAACACTGTGACCTAGTTTTATCACTTGATAAATAAATAATATGGGGCCCAGGTCAAAGCCATGGGGAATCCCGGGGCTTGTTGACAACAGGATATGTCATTAAAGGCCCCTCCTACATATCTATATATAAATGTTTTTTTTTTTTGCCATTTTCAGTCACATCAGCTCTCACTGGTGCTGTTGACCAGTGATTGAACGAGTGTCGGGAAACTTCAGCTCGTAGTAATGGACTTATTTTTAACGCTTATGTTGATATTTAATTGCCATAAGAGATGAATCTGGAAGAGATTCTTCCTTCTTCCCCACCGCGGTCACGTTATTGAGATGATTTATCATTGTCATCCAGGAGCTACGATGCTTTGATACAGTACGCAGGGACCTTCAGTGGCTGCTCTTCTTCTCAGCCTCATTCTTTCCCACTCCTTCACCCCCTACCGGCCCCACCGCGCCACCCCCGGGGCCTTCCAGTGGCTCATTAATGCAGTCCTTCTTGTAAGATCACGTGCACGTGTGGATATTTATTAGCGGCTGTCACATATTGGCTGCGTCAATAATTAGTTCCTGCAAAGCCATTCGGGCCCTAACTATGGGTGGGGCCCTCTGCTGGAGTAATCCATCAAGGCGTCACATGTTCACTGCAGATGAAAATGCAGGCATGGGTTCCTCATCCACCGGTGGCGTTATCGACACCCCCGCCCTTGATGGTGGTGTATACAGTAGGAGGTTACAATAATGACTCCAGCAGGAAGTGTTCAATAAATTCAGTTATACCAGGTTTAACTGCAGTGGGAGCCACAGAGCCACAGTAACTCAGTGATTTAATATTAGAGAAACCTTTGCTGTTGTCATCACCTATTTATTAGGATTTACTGCATTTGGGTTGTTTGTTTTCTTTTTTACTCAATTTCCATTTTACTAAAACTAAGAGTAATAAAGAATGTGGTAGAAGAGAGTCAGCTAAGGTGGAGGAAAAGGTTTACAAGGAAAAGAAAACTGTAAACTTTTGGTTTGGATTTTATTTTGAAACAGAAACAAAATGTTTGAAACCAAAATCTACAATCTAAAATCCATGTCTTTGGGATCCTAACAATACCTTTGTTTCATATAAATTTACTTAATGTGAATTATTCCACATTATATTATGTGTATTCTTATATTACAAAACTAGAAATTTAGTTGTTATCAAATGTTTTTTTCTGTTGTTTATCACCTTTTTTGTCAATCTCCTTAGTCAATGGTTGACCTGGTTACCAACTCAACGGAAAAAGACAAAAACTCAACTAAAAAAAAACTTTGATCAAACCCCAAAAAACCTCTTTAATCCGTTGCTTTTTGCCAAAAACATTTTGCTACATTCACATAAAGAGGCTCCTGATGCCGACTCAGCATTTCTTCTGTTACTGTTCCACTTGTGCAGCAGGACTTTGTGGAACTATTTCTTATATACAGTACAGTCAGTGGCTTTGGCTCCTTAATGAAATAAGGGTTTTAAATATTAAAAAATGAAATCGTATGCGCAGTTTTCTACCGTCTGGTAAATGGGCTGCTTTCCTCAGGAGGATTGATAAAAAAAATGATGTTTATTCCATCAGGACTGTGTGTTTTTGCCTTGTGTTTATAGTCAAAGGAGAGAGAGGAGGGAGGAAAGGAGGGAGGGAGGGAGGCAGAGGGAGAGAGATTGCACATAAAACACCTGTGACAGGAGCCAGTGCGTTGCTGAGCACATTATCATCAGCTGGGCCCGGACTTTTATGGCTGGCCACACCTCTAAGCTGCTCCCAGCGCTCACTGGTGTTTTATGACTGGTGCTAGCGCACACCTACAGGACGGCAGCGGAAGAGGAGCGTTAGGGTTCGGAGGGTGAGGAGCTGCCACGTAAATCACACGCTGGCGGAGGTGGTTACGGGAGCAGAACAATCACTGAGCTCCGGGTCATGATATACGTGTTCCCCGATGGAGGGGGAATCACGGCGGATAACTGGAAATCTACAGCGTCCCCAGGACACTGGTGGGACGAGGTCTCCGCCGTCAGACAAAATGGCATGAAATGAAAGTTATAGAGACGTTTCAGGCCCGTGTGCAGTCGTCACCTGTCACCTGGAGACTGTGATGGTGCTGCCGGGTGCAGTGGTGTAAACTGGGTAATTCAATGACCGAGCGTCACATTTGTCTTTCTTTAACTACGTAGGAGATTGAATCATACAACTGTTGATGGCGCTGTGTTTGACCCTGTTATGAGCAGTGTTGGGCAAGTTACTTTAAAAAAGTAACTTATTACGTTACTAGTTACTAAATTACTAGTTACTTTAAAAAAGTAACTTATTATTTTAGCAGTTACTGCTCTGAAAAAGTAACTAGTTACGTTACTAGTTACTTAATTATAAAAGTAACTAATAACTAGTTACTTTACTTTAAAAACACATTTAAAAAGTTGAGTGTTGTGTTCTGTAGCAACTATCATAATGAAATGTAGTGGAACAATAAAAACAGAATAAATGTTTAGAAATTTTGACAAACATCTTTATCGTAACCTCAACTTGCCATTGGCCATCTTCTTGTTTGTGGGTGTGTGCTGCTGTACCGCGTCGCATGTGTGCAAGATTGTTTATTTCCCTATAAGGCAAGAAGACCCGCCCAGGTCTCTTTCTGATTGGCTTAGCCTGAAATGTTAACCTATGTCAACCAATCATCGCTCCTTTTCAACGCATGGGTTCAGTTAGTGTGGACGGCCGTCTTTCACTCATGACTGACAGGCAGCAGACAGGCTCCGCCTCCACACAGTCCTCTCTCCGTTGCCGGGAGACAACGTCCATTTGGACCACAGATAGTAATGTATAATGAGCCCCTTTACACCACAGTAACAATAACGGCGTTACTGAATGGGAAAAGTAACGCGTTACGTTATTAGTTACAGAGAAAAGGAGTTTTGTTACGTAACGGCGTTACGAGTAATGCGTTGGTCCCAACACTGATTATGAATAAATGATGTATGTTTGCACAGTCAAGCTGTGTGAGATTACAGATTAGATTAGATGATTACTCCTAATGAGGACATCAGTAATGAGTCCATGAGCGTCGCCAGGTGCCAAGGCACGAAAAGGAAACTTCAGGAAAAAAAATGACATATTGGAAATAATTCAGTTCTAATTTAATCACATGTAAAAGTCAAAAGTTCACCAAAGGAGGTTTAGAGAAAAAGCTAGAGAAGACAGATTGCGATGGTTTGGACATGTTCAGAAGAGGGACAGTGGATACATTGGTAGAAGAATGATCCTAAAGATGGAGCTACCAGGTAGGAGACAAAGAGGAGATTGATGGATGCAGCGAGGGAGGACATGGAGGTAGTTGGAGTCAGAGTAGAAGATACAGAGGACAGGGTGATGTCCATATTACCCTGTATACATTGTCCATTTAAAGAAACCTCAGCAAAAGTTAAACTGGGATTGAACCGTGTAGACCTCCAGGGGGCACCACGCTGTTGTCTACATCACTGACCGATCTCTTGCATTATTGATCAGGTTCATTAAGGAGAGATTAATTGTCTGTTTCCCGGCCAATTCCCAGAAGTTCCCAGTGCTGAGGTGTAGCTCTGCTGATGGTGCAGCGGGACCAGAACTGTCACCATAACAAATGTCAGACCCGCGGTCATTCTGCTCTGCTTCACTGCACTGGGGTCCAGTGGTCGACATTAACAACATGATTAAGCTCTGGTCTGGAGGTTCTGCCATCTTCTGTGTTTCCTTCTACAGTTCAGTCAGAGCTGAAGAGACGGTTTGTTTGGAGGAACCACGCAGCAGATGGACTTAAGTGCTTCCAGGCTTTGACTCCATGTAAAACACAAGCTCACGGAATATTCATGATTATAAATCATTCATGTCTGACAGCAGGTCATCATCCAGAACTGGTAGCTGGGATTTATCAGACTAGAACTTCACTGAAGGCATCGTTGCTGGAAGAAATGTCTGTGAGAAAAGTTAGGCTCCTTCATGGTCATCTTCTCACCTCTGTGAACCTCTGATGTGGAGGTTTTTAGTTTCAGCCCTTGGGCTCAGATCTCCTTCAGGAGATCAAGATCATCAAGAGGACTTTGGTTCCTACTTCTGTAAAATATGGACCTTTGAGCAGGAGATACAGTCAAATCACAAGTAAAAGTTGAGGAATATTGAGAAGATGATCTGAGTCAGGATGACCCACAGGACAATCGTCCGTGTTATTGGCGTGAAAGACAAATCAAGATGGCAGGATGACTGGGTTTGTCATGAACTGGACGTCATCGTGGTGATGATTCAGTGGAAGGTCATGAGATTCCTGACTCACTCTGAAGCTGAAGGTTAGAAGTAATAACAGTCACGGAAGAAATGGTCGGAACAACCTTGTGTTCTTTGGTTTCTGCTCTTTTTTTATTACCTGAAGCATTAATTGAACAACAGAACATGGAAAAGCTGTGTTTTTGTCATAAAACCATAAAAATGACGACATATCAACTCTTTTACTCTTATGAGTTATTGTTGTATCAGACAATCACATTTAGTGGAATTACGTATTAAAATTAACAAGAAATTGAAGAAAACAGCATAGTGGTCTAATCTTTTTTCCATGTTTTTTTATATATACATATATTTTAATGAAGCTGCAGGTAAGACGTAAATGAAATAATGGAGAAAATGATGAGAAAAACTTTGTTTTATTCTATTTTTTTATCTGTTTTATTACCTGAAACATACAATGAACAGGAAAACATGGAAAAGAACTGTTTTTGTCAGGACAATGTCAAAGCTATTGATGTAAGAACTAAAGTACTTTTGGTTATTGCACAGAAAACTGTGAAGAATGACTACAAATCAGCACATAGTTGAATTGTTGAACCAAAGAACCATCTCTAGTTGACCAAGGTATTAAAAACAAACAACAGAGTGTATTATTTATGTTTCCTTTACATACAAATTGATTGATATATTAAATCTATATTTTATTACATCACTGACGTTTTATCCACATCTGGACTTTTTACATTTCTCCACTAAATTAAAATCCCACCTGTCAACATCTACTCACTCTTTACTTCGTGTGGAGAAATTTTCATTTTCAGCCGTGACCTTTATGTCCACCTGACCATAACCCAGTCATAAATCACACTGTCACGCAGAGGGTGGAGGTGTGGGGTGGGGTAGAGGCGGTTGGGCAGCTGGGGTCAGGTGACACCTCAACGTGGATTTCTGCTCCGACAGGTCGGGTCCTCATCAAATATCTTTCCCGGATGATAATCCCACAGGGGCCGGTGGCGGCTGTGCCCTGAGATGAGATGAGGAGGAGACACATTGATCACTGATGTCCTCAGACAGAGACGTCTCTGTCTGCTACTGACCCAGCGTCCACTGGAGACCGGTCGTATCTGTGACTGTTCTTCACCTCAGACACATTTTAATAAGATTTTCGTGGAGGATATGATTGGGTTGGACTCAGTCAGTGGAGGCTGAGATGTTGCATTGCACTTGTTTAGTGTTTTGGGGACAACGTTCCATTGTGTCTGCGTGGGTTCTCTGGGGCAGTGGTGGCCTAGTGGTTAAGGAACCGGACTTGGGTCTGGAGGGTTTCAAGTGTGAGTCCCAGTGTTGGGACTAACCTAACAAAACTACTTTAACTATCTGTGGTCCACATGGACGGTTGACATATGTTAACATTCCAGGCTAAGCCAATCAGAAAGAGACCGGGGCGGGTCTTAAACATCTATTTTGTTTTTATTCTACCACTACATACATACATACATACACTAAACTTTTTTAATGCATCCTAAAGTAAAGTATCTACTTTGAGGTAAAGTATCTAGTAGTGTTGGGCAATTTACTTTAAAAAGTAACTTATTACTTTATTAGTTACTTTTATAATTTAGTAATGTAACTAGTTACTTTTTCAGAGCAGTAAGTAGTATAGTAATAAGTTACTTTTTAAAGTAACTTATTACTTAATTAGTTACTTTTATAATTTAGTAATGTAACTAGTTACTTTTTCAGAGCAGTAATTAGTAAAGTAATAAGTTACTTTTTTAAAGTAACTTGCCCAACACTTGTGAGTCCAACAGCTGTCAGGTTACCACTGAGCAGGGCACCGTCCTGACACACCGTCCCCTGGTGGAGTTAAATCCTAAAGTCAGTCTTTTCGCTGTGTGCAGTGGTGTGGATCACAATGAGACAGAGTTTGATTTCCTTCTTTTGCCTTTGGGCAAACGAAACAACACTAACTCAGTTGACCTGAGTGACATCTGGATCGAGCAGACGATTGACTTTTCTTCCACTTCTGTGTGAAATAATGTCTTATTTTTTTTTACCACTTTTGTCAAATAGACAAAGTAAGACAAATACTTTTGGTCACAACCTCGTCTAAAATAGATTCTTTTACAGAAAGCACTCAGAAATCATCTGCCTGTCGGGGATTTTGCAAATCAACCCCTGGAGGATTAGGACCTTGTAATAGAGGCACGTGTGCAATAGGAGTCAGCGGTGGGTAATCCAGCGGGCGGGGCAGAGTTGGTCGGGGATTAGGATTTAAATCAGAGCAGATCAGTGAAGCGATGTGGGAGGAGTGTGTGCGTCATGCAGCTGTGACCAGACGCTAGGATATATGAGGGGAAAAAACCAGCAGCAGGGTTGGAGTGAAGTCATGTCTTCTACCCAGCAGCTCCTTGTCCTCCTGCTCAGAGTCATCGCTGCTGTTGATGCCAGTAATGTCTGATTAAGAGGACAGGGACGTAACTCAGGGTGAAGACCTTAACGCTGCACACTTCATATTCTCCACTGATGTGGAGGATGAACTGGAAATGTTCACTAATCAGTTAATTTCTAGTCAAGTTTTTCTTTTATTTTGTTAAGAAAAGTTTACCAAGAAGTCTGAAAAAATCCACTTTTTTTCTCAAAATATACTTAGTAGTAATTTGATTTAGTTGGTTTTTATTTAGCATTAAATTCCAAAATTACCATTTTTAGCTCTTTCTAAAAATTTAATTTTTTTTGGTGATAAAATGTTAAATATATCTCGCATCGTTCAATATTCTATGTATTTCTATACGGTAGAGACAACTGAGTTTTCCAACGTTGATGTCCATAGTCATGACGTCTTCTTCTTCTTTATCCCCTTGTCCCATTTATCAGGGGTTGGCACAGAGAGTCAACAATCTCCCCCTGTCCTCTGTATCTTCTGCTCTGACTCCAACTACCTCCATGTCCTCCCTCACTACGTCCATCACTTTCCTCTTTATCTCCTACCTGGTAGCTCCATCTCTAGGATCATTCTTCCACCAATGTCTCCACTGTCCCTCCTCTGAACATGTCCAAACCATCTCAATCTGTCTTCTCTTCCTTCCTGTCTTCCTGTCTGTGTTGTCCCTCTAATCACCTCATTCTTGATCCTGTCCATCTTTAACTCCTCCAGCTCAAGCTTTGTCTCCAAAACTGTCCATAAAATACTCATGACTCCTTGAGGATGATTAATTATTCAGGAAATACTAATAATTTAAAGAACATTTAGCTTTAAACTGTAAATTGGTGGATGAGGATTTTATACGTCAACTATTAAGACCAGTACAGTGCAACAGGAACCATGTCTGTCCTAAACAAAACTGCATGCATTAATAAAGTTAATAATAGTTAAGTGACAAAACTAGAGTTATTTTAAGTTAAAATCCAATTTATTTTCTTTCCTTCCATCTTTTTAGAATTAAAAAAAAACTACAAACTGGCGTAGATGTACTGTACCTTTAATAGTTGCTACGTTGGACTAACGCAGTTGTTTGTCCTGGGAAAAAAAGTTAATGTTGCATTGCATTTGTCAAGTATTTTGAGCAGAGGGACACTATTCAAACAAAGTGCTGAGACACTAACGTACGTCTAAATATATATTTGGACTCAACGGGATTCTCTCATCACAAAACCATGAAGTAGTGAATATTTATAGCCTGTCATTAAGACTGACACCACTGGAGGGATTGACCTATTTTACCCCCGTCTCCCGTGTCCACTCTTCACCATCTGTCTGGTAATCTGACTGATGACTGTCCTTTGCTTTGGTCACTTCCTTCCTCATTCTGTTTTCATCATCATCATCGTTTCATGTACCCAGCGAGGGGGAGACTCTGGGACAGGTGGGATCATTCCAGCCCAGCTTCGTCTCCTCCGTCTCTTCTGTCCTCTGTGTCCCCCAGTCTGGGTCATTCCCCCAAACCTACTGAGATTCACACTTAAATTAACATGGAGGGAGTTCATTAAATGTCAAAGCTGCAGGGAAAAGTCTGGACGGACTCGGATCAACTTTTCCCGCTCATTATTTCACGTGAAGACTCTAATTTGAGGAGCTGTGCTCAACTTCTCGCTTCATTCCAAACTCTGGGTGAAGACCAGGAGTTGACTGCGTCTAACACCGTTTTCTCATTCAATTCGGAATCGAATACCTAATTCGATCCCATATTAACTAATCCGCATTCGATTCACTTTGAATTCACATTCAGTTTAATTTGGTATTCGCTGCGCATTCGATACCCGCTTTGCATTCACACACAATAAGGGAGTAAATGCGCATTAGTCTAACCATGGTCCAGTTTCAATTTGGTCACGTGGTTATATAACGAGATCTCGTTAATATGTGGTTTTATTCACCATGAATTCTGTCAACAAACGCAGGTCCAATTTTGAAGAAGAAATGAAGCAGGTTAAAGAAGGATCAAGGCAACATATGAAAGCGATGAAAAGGAGACACAAAGAAAGAATGAAGAAGATAAGGAGAGAAAATATGAGGACGTTTTTGTGTAATCCTGTTCCTAATAATGCAGCAACATCTAGCGGTTGACAAGGAGATGAGCCGCTCCCGTAGCATCTTACAAACTCGTTAAACTAATATGGGTGTTGTTGTGTTCACACACACGCGGGGAGCGACAACCGTTTTACTTTTTCTTGCTTTACACCCCTATTACTTAATTTGGTATCGAAACCCCCGACTAGATGTGGATTAGTTAATGCGCATTAGTTGAGGAGCAAATGTTGTAATGTGAACGCGAACGGGGAGCGAAACTGGTTTCGCGTCACAGCGAATACCGAATTAAGTGCCAGTGTGAAAACGGCATTAAATGAAGCTGGTTTTCTGCAGGATGTTATGCAGGGATGTGGCCAACGTGTTGTGTTGTTATAAAACCACTTCCAAAGAGAGGGGATGAAATCCAATTTGTCGAATCAGAGTTCACTTCACGACTCCAATCTGCACTGTTTATCTTCTCCATTGATGTGAATTGCCTGTGGCTTCTCCTTCTTTATTTATTTTTTTATTTATTGCGCCATAAACAAGCGAGGATTTTCTACGCTGTGTTCTCGGACTCTGCAGTTTATTATTTATGAAATCATCTTTAGTGCCGTTGATTTATTGATGTCGCCATCAACAGAAAATGTGTTGATGAATATTTAGGATGTGCCGTTCATTGTTCTCGATAGGGAACCAGGACGAAACGCATTTGAAACGTCTCTTTCATTTGTACGGAAGACTAAGACTCAACTTCAGAGTCTTTAGATTAAAGTCGTGTGTCATCACTTTGAACATCTGTAATAAATGAAACACACTCTGCTGGGTGAGTGTGTTAACGCAGAGATGTTTTTCTACGGATTTGGATCCAAAGGTTGTAGGTCCTCTGCAACAGGACAAAGGACGATTCATTCAGAGAAAAATACTTTTGTCCAAAACCATTGCAGTCCACACAGTATATAATATTATGCATATTTTTTTTTTGCAAGGGAAAACCAGAACAGCTGGAGTAAGCTTTTTTTTGAGCAGTTTCCTTTTCTTTTAAAAAACAGAATTCTGCAGATATCTCACTGAAAAAGCGATTGTGAAAAACTCAAGCCAACAGTAAAAACCCTGAACTCCTACACAGCATCGTTGCCATAGTAACCAGACAGAACTTGAGAAGACATGATGGGATGAACACTGAGCTCAGACTCATCAAGTGACCAGGTGACTTGATTAACCAAGTGAGGATCTGATAGACAGTTTGATCGTTTAAATCAGTGGTCCTCAACCACTGGGCCGGGGACCGGTACCGGTCCATGGGTGAATTGGTGCCGGGCCGCAGAGAAATATTGTTTCCTTTTGTCCCCATCTGTCTATTACTTCCACTTGGTCCATACCCATATCAACAAAAGAACTGACCAATAGAATGGCTACGATTCCATCATCAATAATGCAACTATATTTGATTAGGAAATATTTTCTCAGTGAAGACAACAACAATAAACTCAAAATGACACAGAGTCATTGATACAAGATTCTAACTTTTTATACGGGTCTGGTAGCAGAAAATTATAGGCTGTGTGCAGTTGAGAAATCCTTGTTGTGCCCATACACAGTTAATTTGGGTAGGGGGATTTTATAGGTAGGAAAATACTTCAGAACACCGTAAATTTCATTTTATTAAGGGGTATTTATCTGCCACAACTTTATAACCGGTCTGTGGCGCAAAATAAGTTGGGGATCTCTGGTTTATATGATACTCCTAGCTGAGAGATAAACATGTTGCGTTGCACTAGTCACGATCTTTTCAGCACGGTGTCTAACTGTAATACATCTTAATAAAAATGAGTAAGGGTTAGTTAACATCTTGCCTTTGAAAGATCAGTGGCTTTTTGTACTTTACATCGTGTTTCCTTATTATTCAAGGACACTATTGAACACAATTAAAAATTAAAGACACCACCTTAAATAATAAGGCTAGGAAATCCCAAAGGGCTTGGAAACAAATTCCACTCACAGGAGCCATGATCGGATTTTCCGCTTTATCCTCACATTATGTTGTCAATATGACTGACACAGAGTGAAAATGCTCACACTGACTGAGGAGCACTTCATTAATCTCAGTTGTGGTCTCGGTCAGGGCAGCTGACAGGGCTTTGAACCCGGTTCCTGCGGGACTGTCCACATCGTCTTCCTGCTCCTTGAACACACGAGGCGCTCATGGGCTGCTGCAAAAATAATGAATAATTACAACTTCACCGTCCTCTAACATGTGACGTTCTGGTCTGATCGTCTCCGTCCTCACTCCTTGATGGTAGTGAAGACCAGAGGAGTGGAGTTGGATGGTTTAGAGATTAAAGAACAACCTCCTGTAGGACGGAGGCTGATTTTGATCAGACGTTTGGTGTTTTCACTTAAAAGACCGGTCAATGTTGGACTCTCATGTCCCCCACGTCTATGGAGTATCACATTATATGAGTGTGGCTCCCCAGTTGACAGCGGTCCATTAACCCTCACAGATATTACAATCCCCTGGTTGAATTCAGATGCCTTCAAATCCAACTTGCTGTGAATAATTTTCTGGGTGCAGCCGCGGGGGGTTAGTGCAGCAAGACTCTGTTGTCAGCTGGCTTTAAAACACGCATCCATCATCTCCCCAACAAGTGTCAAATTAGCACTGGGCTAAACAGGTGGCACGTCAGCAGATGCCAAGGAGTCAGCGGGAGAGAGATTGAGGTCATGTTTGTATGATTGCCTCCAGGGTCAACCACCAGATGGATTTGACTGCCTGCTTTTGCCGGGTTGTTTAATTTGAAGCTTTTGTTTTGAGCCACAGGCCATGAACATGCAGAGGGTTTTTAAAGCAGCTTTAACTGAAATTTATAGACGTCTGCATTTATTAATTAGAGCAGTGGTCCCCAACCTGTGGGCCGGGGACCGGTACTGGTCCGTGGGTGAATTGGTGCAAATAATGTTTCCTTTTCCTCCCATCTGTCTATTACTTCCACTTGATCTATACCCATATCAACAAAAGAACTGACCAATAGAATGGCTAGGATTCCATCATCAATAATGCAACTATATTTGATTAGGAAATATTTTCTCAGTGAAGACAACAACAATAAACTCAGAATGACGCAGAAACAAGATTCTTACTTTTTATACTGGTCTGGTAGCAGAAAATTATAGGCTGTGTGCATTTGAGAAAACCTTGTTGTGCCCATGCATAGTTAATACAGGTAGGAAGATTTTATAGGTAGGAAAATATTTCAGAACACAGGAATTGTAATTTTATTAAGAGGTATTTTTTGGCCAGTCCGCAAAAATAGTACATTTAACTGGTTCATGGTGCAAAAAAAAGTTGGGGAACACTGAATTAGAGCATGTTTGTTGCAGAACTGTTGAGAACTGTTTTTGTTGACTGTGTTGATGTCTTCCAGATCGAATCCATGTCTGACGTGTTCTCTCTCAACCACAGGAAGCCTTAGAACCTCTGAGGTTTGGACCGTATCCAGGACTGGAATGGACTTGGACAACAATGACAGAAGGAAACACAGGTCTGTGACTGACTTGTTACAGTGAGTTTAACTCTACCGTTTGCATTCACCAATGGACGTGTTGGTGGGTTGCAGTACATGTGTAACAATATTTTAGGTCAAAAGTTGAAAAAAGAAACAGACATTTTTGACCTGATATTTACCATTTTTCATTTATTCATCATCGTTCATTGGTTAATGTTGCATTACATCTGTAGTGGTATTTTGAGTAGTGTTTATGTTGAGAACAGCATTTATCCCTGGGAAAAACATGAAACTTTTTTTAATTTGATGTAAAAATGTCCATATTGGTAAAGTGTATCATATAGAGACATCTGTGAGCCTTGAAAGTCCAACAAATCCTAATGTTTCCAGTGAATATTGATAATATGGTGAGTTTTCAAGTACCGTAATATCCAGACTATAAGCCACACCCAATACATTTTGTAAAGGAAAAAAAAAATTTGTACAAATTGCTTTACCGTACATTAAACTTCTTCTTCTATTAGCTGCATCTCTGCATAAGCTGCAGGGTTGAAATTGTGCGACAAAAGTTGCGGCGTATAGTCCGGAAATTACGGTAATAGTTTTCAAAGAGACGTAAACACATTACTTTAGGATTAGGGAAGGTAAAAGTCACTTCCCATCTTTTTTTGATGGGAAATTTAAGGAAAATTGGCACTAAATGACATCCTTCCTGTGTTTTTTTACTTATATATAAATATGGTATTTGCACATTTCTCTCTTGGTGGATAGAGTATCACCACGTTTAATAAGAGAAGTATATAATGTTTCCAATATTCAGTATTTCATCTATTAATTCTCTTCAATCTGATCCCAATCCTCCCTTTAATTTGTCCTGGTTGCTGATATATATATATTGGACGTGTTTTCCTATGATCTTGTCCTTAATGTGGGAAATACAAACTTCATTACTAAGGGAGACTCTATAATGGTTTTATTGCAACTGAAAGTATCACCTTCCCATATTTTCCAGCAGTAAATTAGATCCAGTTATTGCCTCTGGCAGCAAATGAGATGATTTAGACAGTAATTTGTGGAAGACAACGTCGGGGTCACCAAAGTCCACCCCTTCATTTGCATTTAGTCGGGTTTTTCTCCACTCTGCTCATTTGTGCCGAGTGTTTCCAGTCGAGTGTCTCCCCACCGTCAGGTTTTTCTCACCATCTGTCCATGTTGGAAATGTTTCACTTTTCTCTCCGTCTTTAAATGACTTTTCTACTAATATTTTTACATCTTTTTTTCTTTTTTTCTTCTCGCCTCCTGCTCCCGTGCGCAAACACAAACTTTTTTTTTTTTTTTTTTTACATATTACCATAATGTGTGCAGTAAATGAAGGCGTGCACCGCAGTATATGGAGCTCATCAATTCTACCCCTTACTTTTGCACAGGCCATTACTGTAATCCATGTGGCTCTTTACGTGTCATTTTATTTCTATTGTTATTAAATTTAGCTGTTGTATTATGCATGTTGGAGAGTATTACTGTGGGCCTTATTGGATTAATAAGCTGCTCGTGTTCTCCGTGGCTAAGAGGGGTTTCTGTTAAGGAATGATTTTAATATTACTTCATCCTGCAGACTGTTTATAACTGTCGTCAATGACGCTCACGGCCCAAAAGATGCCACAAAATAGACACCGGGTGATTTTTAAAAAAATTATTGTCACAGCCTGGAGCAGCTGTCATTTAATGCTTCGTTATCGTGTACAGTAAAGTACAAAATATACAAGTATTAGATTCTATTTTGGACCAGAGATGGCAGTTATTTTTTTTATTTATGATTTACTCTCCATCCATCAGCGGTGGATGAACGTAAGGAAGGTCTTCATACGCTAAGTAATATTTGTGTAAATTAAATGGAGAACAGTGGAAAGGAAACAAGGAGGTGGAGAAGGTGGAGGAGTTCAGATACTGAGGATCAACTGTCCAGAGCAGTGGAGACTATGGAAGAGACTGAGGAGAAGAATAGAGTGGAGTCAGGATGGAACAACTGGAGAAA
Source organism: Paraplagusia blochii (assembly GCA_016785265.1). Taxonomy (NCBI): domain Eukaryota; kingdom Metazoa; phylum Chordata; class Actinopteri; order Pleuronectiformes; family Cynoglossidae; genus Paraplagusia; species Paraplagusia blochii. The sequence continues at coordinate 19,218 of JAFBJS010057795.1, forward strand.
AGAGTCAGGAGTGATCTGTAATAGAAGAGAGTCAGCTAAGGTGGAGGGACGGTGGAGAGACC
>JAFBJS010057795.1:23408-34805 GCA_016785265.1 Paraplagusia blochii
TTAAATGGACAAGAAATTAAAGAAAGAGTGGTCTAATCATTTTTCCATGACTGTATATATATTTATATATATACTGTATATATTTACAGTACATTAAGTCGAGTTTATAGGTATTTATTCTAAGATTTTTGTCTCTGACGCAGTATTTCCAATACCAGTATTGAGCTTCATTCAGTCTCCATTACTGATCCTTGATCCTCGCCCCTGGTATAGCATTATAATTAATGAATATTTCAGGGTATGATGGTGTAGTATTACAATTACGGACTTTCTTATTATTATGGTGCATCATACAGTGATATAAATAAAGTATAATTTAATCCATAAGGTCTCAAAAACTTGAAGAAATCAAAATTTCTTTGTCAAACTCTATGCAGATGATATCATTTTGCAAAACCTACAATGAAAATAATGTGACTGTGCTTGTACGGTGTTATATGTAATTAATATTTAATGATTACTACCCTACTGTGAGCTTTCCTGTGGGTGATAAGCAATGCTATGCTCAGTGGCACTCTGGCCAAAGGTGGAGTAGAACCCGAAACCTTGCGGAACCAAGTTCGCCTCCTTGACAATTCCAATTTCCTAAAGCTTTTCTAAAGATGCAAAGAACAGTTGAAAGGACTGAAATGTAGGAATCTGTCCTTAAAGAACTGGCCTTGGATTTACCTTCTAAAAAATAGGAAACCACTGGTTTATGGGATGTATATAAGGAGGCAGTAAGTTTCACTCATTCCTCAGCGTTTCATCTCAGGAGATCTTACACTGAAATCCCATAATATGTCTGCTGAGGGCGACGTTTTCACTGCTTTCAAGTTTAATGACAGGGGAAAAAAAAAAGGAGTGAAGACTTCACCTGTGGATTTGTGTCTGCAGTGAAAGTTTAAAACAGCTCTTTGTAACTTTTACAGGTGACGTGTGACGGTGATTAATGTTCGCCATAACAGGAGGGTGAAAAAAGAAATAGTTTGTTTGATTAATGCCTGACGTTAATTTTTCAAACACGGTGAGACCTGGCATGAAATATGTTTAGGTGAGCAATAAATTAAAAGTTGTTTTTTAAAAAAAACTTGTTTGTTTTTTTTGAGGGAGGATTTATTCCAGGTTTTTCAAGGTAAACGGATCCACAGATAATTGATCTTAAACGCTGTTAGAAGATAAACAAAAGTTGTGAAGTGAAGAGAATTATCAGTTGTGTAGAGAGGAATTTGACCTTATTTCTTAGTTAATAACATTTTTTGAGTAATTTACAGCAACTTATCATGTGCGGTTGTTTATTTATCTTGTCTCACTGCTGGAAAAACTGATGAAAATGACTTTTTTTTCGTCTTTAATGCTATTTTACCCTTTCGAAAAATAGATCTGGACCGCAGGCAGGACAGTCTACCATAATTTATCTCAATAATATTAATATCATTTTTTTCCTCAGATGTGTTGCGGTTCTTAACATTATAAAGCCTCAAAAATGAAGTTAAAACAGCTTTTTCAAGGTTAAACCAAAGTATTACATTCATTTTTCTGCTGTTTGTAAGGCCAGTGGTTCTTTTTATATATTTTTTTTCAGTGTTGCTCTGTGACCTGAGCGCTGGACAAATTCCGTCTCCAGGGTCAAAGACAAGATCAAAAACACAGCAGATTTTAGAAATTCAATTTATCTTTTTTGGACGGTGTGTGAAATCGCCCCACAGGAAGTTAAATGTCAGGGCGGGTTGAAACCTCTGCTTCTCTTTTCCAAGTCTCTCTCTCTGCCTTCCTGCACTGATCCAGGGCCAGCGTCTCTCTTTCTGATTATTTGCCAAAAGTCTGTCCGTAAAAACTTGATCAAATCACACCTGAACCGGAGCCAGCGGGGCCCCTGACCGCCGCCCTGTGGGTAAGGCGCTTCTCATTTCCGCTGGAGTCGTGATGCACGGAGTGAGACGTGGGAAAAGGACGAGTCGTGTCCAGAGTTCAATCCTGATTCCCATCCACCCGCTTCAAGTTTAAGATCAGAGGGAGTGAAAAAAAAAAAAACAAGGCTGTTTATTGAGTTCCAGCACATTTTTAAGTAAATCCGCTCCTTCAAAGTGAAAGTTGGACGTTGGACGTCAGACGTCGGTCTCCTGAAGGAACACAGTGAGGTGAAGAGTTTCTCTCTTCACTCATAACACTAACACTTCAAAGACCATATTTATTAGGAACCAGACTTGTGTCTGGAGGGTTCAAATCCACTATCTACCACCAAGGTCCACTGAGCACCCTCCCCACCCACTGCTCCCTGGATGTTCTGGTTGTTTTGTATTTCTTGGAATATAAGTCGCACCTGCCAAAAGAAAAAAAAAACATATATAAGTGATTCAGTAGTGGATGTTGCACCAGACAGCTGGATTGCCCTCTAGTGGCTGTCACTGTCAAAATTAAACATGTCAAATGTATATATTTATCAATATACTGTATGTATCGCTGTTGAGTAAAAGTTGCAAACTCTACTTCGCAATTACATCAAGAGTCAACATAAAAAGATCAAAAATTGTAAAAGTTTTATAAATTCTTGGTATCTCATCACCAAAGTGAACAGTGCTTTGTGAGGGACTTGGGAGGTGGACGGTACCATGGTTACAGTGGTGACCCGGCAGATGGTGGACCAAACTGGACACCCAGTAGACCAGGCCTGGACAAACCTTTTGACTCGTGGACCACAATTGGTCCGAAAATTGGACACGTTGGCGGAGCTGAAAGATTCATTTTAACTCAACTCTCAGTTCAATGGCAAGTAAACACCATGTGTACATCGTCGTCTGACGATGATAACATGAAGACGATAAAATGAAGAATATGTCCATTCTCTTCACCAAGGACAGTGGTGTCCAAAGCCGCTCTCTAACCAGCTGTCGACGCAGACCAAATAAAATATCAGATTAATGCATTTTTTTCCCATTGTCACAGATTTAAGAATCAACAAAGCCCATGTTGGGGCCCCGCCCCTCACTTTGGAACCACTGATTAAGACTCATCTCAGTGGTGTGAAGCTTCACACTGTTCCTGAACCAGCTTTACATTAAATCTCCTCCCCACGCCTTGTTTTAATGTGTGTTTAGCTCAGCAGGCGTGTGTGTGTGTGTGTGTGTGTGTGTGTGTGTGAGTTGTTACTATAATTACACACTGTGGTTGGAACCTGGAGGATCACATGGTTGTTGTTTTTATTCTTTCTTCCTTATTGCAGGCTGAGTGAATCTTGTTCCCTGTTCATTACGGTCGGTTCTGAACCTCTGCAGCAGCCTGCAGGGGGCAGGGGCGAGGTTCCATTTTCCTCCACCATACAGTAGCTGCTACAGTAATTACCAGCTGCACAGCCAGAGGTTCGTCCTCCTTTAGCTTCTCAGTAATATCTGTCAGCCTGTCTCCCCACAGCTGGAGGAATCTGCCTGCACTTTATGCGTCGTGTCCTTCTGCTTCTTTGTGGGATGTCGTTGATTTTTTTTTTTTTTTCTTTTTTTTTCGTCATCCTCCTCCTCCTGAAGCACTGCAGTATCAGAAATAATAGCCGTGGCAGCACCTGCAAAGTCCGTGTAAAATATTAAAAGTATTTATCGTGTTTTTCAGACAGCGATCAGTCAGTGAAAGGCAGAAGTTTGGTTTTTTTTTCTACTCCCAAACACCTGGAGATTTCGACGTCTTCACAGCGTCTGTCAGCTGGACAGCTGCACATGTCAAAGGATACATGCATCAAAATCTTTTTTTCATCCCTTCTACTTTTCCTCAGCTGCAGACTTGTATACCACCTGTCAGTCTGCTCCCAGGGCTGAGTGAACACCAGGGTTGTGTTTTATTAACTCTGAAAACCTAATTTAATCCAAGGATGAACGTGGTTTCCTCTAATTAAACACAAAGAATTTCTCCATATTTGACAGATTTTCCTTCTGTCTAACATGGGGTTAATTATCTCATCAATATATGTTTTTTTTTGTTTGTTTTTCAAAGAATAAGATGAGATTTTGTTTTATAGAAAGAGCTTTTGTTTTGGTTTTTAATCTACCAGAGCTGCCGTCCACCTTCTCTCCTCCTCCTGGGGCTGCAGGGTAAAAGGTCATTATTAAGTGCTGAAGAACTGGAAACGACCAGAGATGCAGCTCCAGTGTGTGATAAAACAACTACCGTATTCTCTGGACCAAAGGGCACACTTAAAAAAGCTGTAATATCCTCATAAATCCTCAGTGCGCCCAGTAATGCGTGGACTCTGGTCGTGTTAACTGTCCTCAAACGATGCTCAGAAAATACTGTATCAAGACGTTGGAGCACAACTGTAGTGACCCTCAAAGCAACCAGATCACAACCTGGTGGAGTGTTGGAGCATTGCAGCTACTGTCAGACAGGAGTCTCGCAGAGTAATACTGTGCTATACTATACTTAGAGACACTAGGAATAGGTAGAAGACAGGAGACAGAGCTGGAGGTGGAGGAGTTAAAGATCCTGAGATTCTCTTTAGGAGAGACAAGGATGGACAGGATCAGAAATGAGGTGATTAAAAGGACAACACAGACAGGAAGGCTTGGAGAAAAAGCTAGAGAAGACAGATTGAGATGGTTTGGACATGTTCAGAGCAGGGACAGTGGATACATTGGTAGAAGAATGATCCTAGAGATGGAGCTACCAGGTACCACTTGACATCAACAACCTGAGCCCCAGCCCCTGGTGGTGAGGCCCGGAACTGCAGCCTTTTTAGCCCATTCTGTTAATCCAGCCTTGACTGCTGCAGATCTACCTATGAATCTGAAAGATATTTTTCTCCCTGAATTATAATAATGTTCAAAAGATTCAATCCTTCGCGGCGGCGGCGGCGGCCGTAATGGTCCTCGTGTGCGTGGAGACAGACCTGTGATCCTGTGTGACGAGTGTGTGAAGGTACCAGTGGGAGGTACTTTAGGACGTTACAGAGGGAAAGTGTCAGTGATTTAAAACAATGGGATTTCTTTAGAGTTAATTGGATGTCAGCGCAGCGTGAGCCAGACTTGTTCTGCCGCCCTCCCACATCGTCCCCCGTGTCACCCAGCCTCCTGGAGGAGTCCATATCTGATCTGCTTGTAAAGGTCTCCGTGCTTTGTGGTAACTGTTGAAATTCTCTTATTTATGAAAGAAAAAGCAGATTTTTTTTTCCCACTTATATGAGAAGAAAGTGTTAATTATTTCTGTGCGAGTGCACGAGCCACCGTTAGCTCCAACTGACTAAATAAACGCTGGAAAATGTCGAAAACCTTTCAGAGATAAGACTGAACACTTGGAAAAGCTTTAACTTTTCCAAAGTTGTGCATCAAAGATTATGGGATTTTTTTTTTTTTTTTTTGACGAGTTCTCTGAAGATGCTCAATTACCCATAATCCTCCAACACATCATTTAAATAAAGATTATTTCATGCTTCACAGAAGATGATCTGGATAAAAGTATGTTAAATGCATAGTGGCGTAAAAGCAAAAGTAATTATTACAAGATTTGTTGAAGTGACAAACAGAACAGAAATTAAGGCAATAGTTTTTTGTAATCGCATTTAAGCCTAGTGAATAATGAATAAACCTGACAGTGGCCTTTAGGTGTCGCCAAAGTGTAAGTCCAAAACTACGGAAGAGTATTGTTGCCACACTTAGGGAAGAATATGGGCTCAGTATCACGTAAGTCCGGGATACGTATTACGTTTTTCATGATCCGTATCATGTTATTTTACGTTATTTTGTGACAAATTTCTACCCAAGTGGCTCTTAAGTAGTAGTTATGTGCATAGGGTTGTACCTAATGTGTTGATCTTAGTGAACCATATTACCCACAATGCACCACGTGGTAGGTGTACACTGATCGTGATCGGTGTCTTTGCGTACAACACGACAGGACATTACCCTGAAAGGAGAACGAATCTGACTCTCTTAAGGTGGCGTGGTGCTATCAAAAAATAACGTAATACGCGTCATGAAATAACGTGAAACTCATCACGAAATAACGTGATACTGTGTCCCTTTTTCCAATGGCAGCAAAGTGCTGCGTGCAAAACAACTCAATGCTGAACTCTTAATGTTTGTTCAGAGCTGCACCACCTGTACTTCTCTGCCACTCCACACTATCACACACAATGATCTTTTTCTCTCTCTCTCTTGTGAGTTAGAATTGAATTAAAGGTATGCGTGTGGTCAATACGGTATTCTATTGTTGTTAATATGTACAGGTAAATTATTAATAATAACACAAAGTAGACGAGCCGTGGTTGTCAATCAACAATTATCGCACATTTTTTTTCAGAAACGGTAAATCAGCTAATAGAGCATAAACATTTGTCGAATCATTAGCACTAACTGAATGGAACACAAAACCTTTTCATACAGACATTGATCATTCAAAACGGCAGGTCAACACCACTGCTATTTCTCATTAGCAGCCAAACAGTTGCCATGACGACCTTCCATTACATTGTATACCATTGATTTAGTCATTCTTTTTTAAACAAACCCTATTATTCTTCAGACACTGTGTGAAAACACCTCAAACCTCGCCTCAAGGTCCATTTACCCAGACTGCTTTGTGCCCCATCTGTCAGTCACTGTCCCCGGTGGAGGAGTGAAGAATAGACGGAATGTAACAGGTTTCAGTGAAGCTACGGTTAAGTGACTTTAAAGTAACAAGTTTTTCCACCCATTTACACCAACACCGTCAAGGACTTTAACTTTGAAAAGCAGCATTCCACACCAGGAGACAAAGAATCACTGAGCGTTGAATCTGTTCTGTAATATTAGGAAACCCTTCGTAGTGAAGCTGAAAAGAATTTTTGTTTGATATTTCATTTCCATAAACTGAGGCACATCTCAGTGTTGATGTTGTGTTCTACCCTGACATGTGTCTGTAAATAGAATTTTAACTAAAATAAAAACTTTTTTTTTTTTTGACGTTATGGTGATGAAATAACGGGCAAAACTGCAGCAAATCGTGTCAACAGGAGTTTTCACAGGAGACACGTTGCTTTCAGAACAGCTCGTATTCAACACTTACTTTACCTTCATGCCATTAATATGACATTTCAAGTTCTCGCCACAGGTTTTCATGACTTTGACCAGACAAAAAAATTGTGAGGTCATCTAAAAATCCACAAAAGGAAAAAAAAATGTTACTCTTTTACATTCTTATGTCAATAAGTCTAAAAAAACACCAAATGTCCATTTAATTTCTTCAGTGCAAGTTGTATAATCATTTTATTCAGATTAGAAGCGCTACACAGTATCCACTGGAAATATATTTTCTTTTGTGAAAAAAAAAAAATGTCATTATTTTTCTTTTTCCATTCACCAACAAATACAGAATGTAACCTTCGCTCTAAAAACTCGCTTAGTAATTACAAAGTTTTTCTTTTCAGTTAATTTGCATTCCTGCCAAACAGGACTGTTCTGTAATAAAGGCCAATGTCAGCGGAGGCTGAGAGTTACGTAAAACTTAGCAGCAAATTCACTAATTTACCTCCAACTTTATTTTCTTCGTGTTCTTCCGGGTCTGATTGTCTCCAGTGTGCTGGTATTTTCCCTTTTCCCTACATTAAGGTTCTGATTGACATTTTACTCTGAAAATATGGGAAAATGTCAGGCCTTGAACGCCCCGCTGTATCAGTGTCACTATTTAAACAGGGACATTAACTGTATCAGTGTCACTATTTAAACAGGGACATTAAACACAGGCAAAACACAAAAAGCTTTAGTTTTTTATTTCTATTTTTGCAGTGGGAGTCAACTCTAGGCCAATAGCCAGGTTTTACCATGGATTTCGCCACTAGAGGGCTCCCTATGGACTCCAACAGGTGACTATGTGCTAGCATATTGATCAGCGATTAAAGTTAGTCGGGTAACAACCATATCTATCTCTCTATCTCAATATCTAATCTCCGCAAGAAAACTAATAATTTTTAGTTTTAGTTTTGACTAAATGTCTGAGATTGAATTTTTGTCCATGTCCAATATGATGATATTCTTCACACACTTAATATCAGAATTCTGATATTTACTGATACCGATATATCGCTTTGGTAACAATTATTTATTCATTAATCTGGACAAGCCATCTGTGATCAGTTAAATGAGCTGCAATGCTGCCATCTAGTGGCTTTTATTTTGACATACAGCTGTTTATCTTGCAAAAAAGCTATAACCTTGCTCATACTATGAGATATTATAATATTCGAGACAAAGAGGAGATTGATGGATGCAGTGAGGAAAGACATGGAGGTGGTTGGAGTTAGAGTTGAAGATACGGGGGACAGATAATATTTGGCGGCAGTGGTGGCCTAGTGGTTAAGGAAGTGGGCTTTGGTCCACAAGGCTTCAGGTTCAAACCCACTGAGATGCTCTGATCAGAACACCACCCAGACCCATATAACTTCTAGTGAGCTCCACCCACAGGAAGGCTCACAGTGTGGTGCAGTGTGATTTGGGTGTCACCGGTGTCCCTGCAACCAGGCCATAGACAAGCAGATGAAAATGAATGAATGGATTATATTGGTGATGTGATTGGACGACCAATATTATCGAGATGCTAATTGGCTACACGTGATTAACACTGCCTTCCCCGCTGATGGCGCTCCAGGCCGATGCCAATGTTCCCCGTTTCCAGCAGTCGCCTCTGCGCCCTGGACGAGGTTTTTGGCTTTTCTCCTCGGAGGAGCCCGTCTCTTGTCTTTGTCCCCCTGAATGAGCATAATGTCCATATTGATTGTGTTGAGGCTGAGACTCTGAGCTGCCCTAAAACTGAGGAGGGACCTCAGGGTTGGAACTGGGTTAAGCTTTGAGGTTAAACGCATGCTTTAATCAAACCCAATCATGATTAACTGCAGTAGCTGTGCTCTCTCCGGGGGGAGGTTAATAACAGCACTGCCTGACGGTTCACTGACCGCTGGGAATCATGGGCATGTCAGGTCAGACCTAATAAGGAGAAGTATGAGCAGAGACGATGAAGAAGAAGCAAATCTATGGAGTAAATACCAGGTCAGGAAGTCAATGGACCACGGACCCGTGGAACAGATGATGAAAGTTTTCTCCTACTTTTTCTCACTGCTTCCCGACTTCTGTGCATCAGCAATTTCCTCTGAAGACCAAGCCACACCTCTGCCTATGATAAATGTGAGCCCAGAAAAGAAGGCTCCCCTCTGGAGAGTGTTTGTTCTGAGGATGTTTAGAGTTTTTCTCCTCAGACAAACACCAATGTTTCACGAGGCAGTTTCTGCTGCTGCTGCTGCTGCTGCAGCTGTGATCATGAATGGCCTCAAAAAACTACTTTCTCCAACTTGACAACATTTTTCCACCTGTATCAGTGCTGCTGAGAGAGGAAAACAATGAACAAATGTATTGTTTGAGTTCACTCTCACCACAGTAATCCAATCTGGCAGGTTGTTGTAGTTGCACTTGTTTCTTAACATGCTCAAAATAGCTTTACAAGTATCATGCAACATCAACCACCTTTTGAGAAATTCAAAATTTTATATATATATACATATATATATTCTCTAGTGCCTCCTAGCAAAGCATATCATGTTGCATATCATATGTTATAATATTTTGATCAGCATTAAGAGCTTTACTACATGTGACTTTGGACTTTCATTGAGAGATTTTTCATGTTTTATTGCTGCAAACATGCCCTAAGGAGTAGGTATGAAAAGTTTTTTTTGGTGGATTTATATAATTATACAAGGAGAAAAGTGAATGCTGTGCATGAAAATACCTCATATATATTTTTTCAATATACAAAACCAATTAGAAATTGATTAAAATAATATAATATAAATAAGAATATATTTTTGGGTGCATGGATTGGATGGATGGTTGAATGGATACTATAGATAGATAGATAGATAGGTAGGTAGGTAGGTAGGAACGTAGGTAGGTATGTAGGTAGGTAGATGGGTGGGTGGATGGATGTATGGATGGATGCTGTAGATAGATAGATAGATAGATAGATAGATAGATAGATAGATAGGTAGGTACGTAGGTAGGTAGGTAGTTATTTAGTTAGGTAGATGGGTGGGTGGATGGATGGATGAATGGATGGATGGATGGATGCTGTAGTTAGATAGATAGATAGATAGATAGATAGATAGATAGATAGATGGACAGACGGACGGACAGAGGGACGGACAGATAGATGGACAGATCTGATGATATCCTCTGTCCCTTTGGATCTCAAACACAGCCACGTCTTACAGTGAAACCATAGAAGGACAAAAGAAACGGTTAAAGATTCAGTGAAATAAGGAAACATCTGACGCTGAAACACCAGGTGTTTCACAGCTGCATCGTTCCCTCCTGCAGAGTTTCAGACAGAGTTGTCCGTTCACAGCACTTCCTGTGGTGCAGACAGACACTGACCAGTGCAGTGTTGGCTGTACCTCCATGTTCACAGCTGGGAGACTTTCACTAATAATAGGAGCGAGTATGACTGTTCTGTGTCCCGTATGCTTCCCTGTCTGACAGTAACACTGCTGCTGCTACTGCTGCTGCTGCTGCACCAGGTCCTGGAGCAATGTCCTTATCTGGCGGTGGTGAAACCGAGAGAGTCACAGCAGAAATCCTGTCACAGCTAAGTCCCTTACATCATCTATTATTGATTGGAGTGACAAGAGTTAGGCAAAAACAAGAGGAGAGAAGGAGAGAGAGGGGGAATGAGAATTACTTTTCAAAGAGTCATTGGAGTATAGTATAAAACTTAGAGATGATGGTGGAAATAAATATTTACAAGACACTGGTAGGAATCGGCCGTGATGGACGGATTAGAGACACTAGGAGTAGACAGAAGACAGGAGGCAGAGCTTGAGGAGTTAAAGATGCTGAGGTTCGCTTTAGGAGAGACAAGGGTGGACAGGATCAGGAATGAGGTGATCAGAGGGACAACACAGACAGGAAGGTTTGGAGAAAACGCTAGAGAAGACAGATTGAGATGGTTTGGACATGTTCAGAGGAGGGACAGTGGATACATTGGTGGAAGAATGAACCTAGAGATGGAGCTACCAGGTAGGAGACGAATAGGAGATTGATGGATGCAGTGAGCGAGGACATGGGGGTAGTTGGAGTAGAAGAGGAACTTCTAAAAATGTCCCAGCTGAGAGAGAAAGACGAAGATAGGCCTTATATGAGGAAGTTCTACTCGGTTTATTTTGTTCCTTATTATTAGACGTGCACCTGGACTTCATGAGTATAACAGAATTTTTAGAAGTATATTTGTTGAGTAAGATACGATAAAAAAGTAATCATTTAAAATTGACTGCAGAGTTGCATAAGTTATATATTTAAAAGTAGAAAAACACCAACGAAAAATTTGTTCTCACCCAGAATCAAGATGTTAATATTTCTTCCTCATTGATAATGGAAATAATTGGTCCCAAAATTGGACACAGCAGTCAATGCT
>JAFBJS010057795.1:40133-83103 GCA_016785265.1 Paraplagusia blochii
CACACATCAATTATTTAGCCGACTCTCCACATCTGTCTCTTATACACATCTAGATGTGTATAAGAGACAGGCCTTTCACTGTCCTCTCCATCACCGTACCTCAGGCCTTCCTTTCAGGATGTTGACTAAGTGATTGTTTTGAAGCAGTTGAAGTGGGTAACACGGTGTTGTTGTTGCTGCTGAAACAGAGTAGGAGAACAATAAATCAACACCCCTCTCCTGAGGGTGGGGGGGCAGTTTGTCCAGGCTTTTTCCTTCCTTCAGCAGCTCCTGCTTACTGTGCAGTAGGTAAAGGGTAAAAGAGCAACTTCACCTTCAGCCTGAGTGGAGAAAAATGTCCCTCCCTGACTTTGACAATGTGGTTTAACCTCCGTACATTGTGCTGGTCTGGAGTCAGCTGCTTACGTCTCTGTGCCTTCCCCGACCCTCAGCGTACATCATTGACAACGTGGGCCTCCTGATCCTCCCCGCCACCACCGTGTCCAGTGGGACGTCAGTGACTCTGCAGTGTCAGGTCAGCGTGAGTCATGACAGCAGCGCACGCCTGACGCACATCTTCCAGCTCATGCGGGACGACTTCCTCATCTACACCGAGACCACGGGTGAAGACAAGGTGACGTTTGAGCTCAGCCCGTCCAGGGCGGCCGACTCTGGAAGCTACGAGTGTCGGGTCACAGTCAAGGAAAAAAGCAGGAAAAGTTTCAGCCAAAAGCTGGAAGTGACAGGTAAAAACTATCAAAGGTCTGAAATAAAATTATAATCATTAACAAATGAAATATGTTGAATCGTTAAAGCAACATTTCAACCATTTACCTGGAAGAAATAACAGATAATATATACATATATATATATATATATATATATATATATATGTTTAGTGAAAAATATATTTTTTTAAATAGAGTCAATTTTAACATTGATTGAACAATTTTACGGATCATGTAAAAGCGTAAATTACAAAAATATATTCACTTTATTTATGAGTCCATAAATATGATTCTTGTTTATATATTTTGTAAAAAAGAGACAAGCATATTTTATGTATCCTTTTTTTATTATTTTTTTTTGTCCATACAAACTGAAAATTCTTTAGCTGGCAATTTTAATACTGACAATTTTTGCATTTTAATAGATAGGTCATTTTTATCATTGATTGAAAAATTTTACGAAAATTTTACGAATTCCGAATGGAAAAAATGTAAATTACAAAATATATCTACTTTATTTTTTGTTTTATTAAGTCCATAAATGTGATACTTGTTTATATTTAGTAAAAAAAAAAAGACAAACATATATTTTTAGTATCCTTTATTTTTATTTTTTTGTCATGCAAACTGAAAGTTATTTGGCTAACACTGACAATTTATGCATTTATTTGATCATTTGATTGAGAAACACATGATATGAATATGTTTCTGATTGACAACTGTAAAAATAATATGATTTTTTCCTAATTTCTGCAATAATTGCAGTCTCAGGCAGTTAGAAAGTGTTATCTCTCCTCAGGTCTCCAGAGCCCAGTTCTGATCCTGGAGACCAACGAACCGTATGAGGGCATTTACTTCACGGCCACCTGCAGCGCTCCAGAGGAGAAAGGATCCCTCATTTTTCGGTTCCTCCGGAGATACAATAACGAAGAACCTCAGGGGATGAAGCAAGTCTCAGCCACCGGGAACTCCTCAGAGACCAAGCTGGCCCTGCATCAGGCCGGAGACTACTTCCTGTACTGCGAGTACGATATCAATTTAGTTTCCGGGACCAGGCGATCCAATCACAGCAATGTGGAGCGGGTGATGGTCAAAGGTGATTCCATAGGTTTCTCTAAAGATAAGACTAAAGATAGACAGGGGCCTAACTCTTCTCTGTGTCCGCAGCACTCAAAATCAGGCCTGTCATGAACGTACTGCCATCAACTCTGGTCTACGAGGGCGACCTGGTGGAGGTGGTCTGCAGAGTCCATGGACCCGTAGAAGACATCCATATTTTTCTGACAAAGAACAAGAGGATCCTGAACGAAACCACCTCCCCCAGCCTCAGACACGTGTTCCGAGCACAGGAAAGTGACTCCGGGGAGCTGGTGTGTAAGGCCGAGTGGCAGAACGTGCAGAAGGAAACCTATTACCCCATCACTGTCAAAGGTAAATACAGTACAAGACATCAGTGTCCATACGATGTACAAAGAAAATTGACAAACTCCTCCGTGTGTTTTCTGCAGAACTCTTCTCAAAGCCACGACTGATTCCGGAACCGTTGGAACTTTTCGAGGGAGACCGTCTGATACTGACCTGCAATGTCACGGTGTACGTCCCTGCGCAGATCAGTCTGGAAAGCCTGCAGTTCACCATCTACAAAAACAACATCAAGATAACACCTTCGCAAACCTACATCACTATGGCGCATCCTCGTAACAATGGGAACTACACCTGTCAGGCGGCGACTAACGTCCTGTCCCGCAGTATCATCAAAGAAAGTCAGACAGTGGTGGTTGAAGCCAAAGGTGAGGACGACAGTTGGGTGGAGCTTCTTTGTCGGCCACCGCACATGCATGCAATCTTGGCTATAAACAGTGTTGGGGAACTTATTACTTTACTAGTTACTGCTCTGAAAAAGTAACTAGTTACGTTACTAGTTACTAAATTATAAAAGTAACTAATACCTAGTTACTTTAAAAACACATTAAAAAAGTTTAGTGTTGTGTTCTGTAGCAACTATGATAATGAAATGTAGTGGTAGAATGAAAACAAAATAGATGTTTAGACATTTTGAAAGACATTGTAACCTCAACTTGCCACTAGCCGTCGTCATGATTGTGGGTGTGTACTGCTGTACCACGGCGCATGTGTGTGAGACTGTTTATTTCCCTATAAGGCGAGAAGACCCGCCCAGGTCTCTTTCTAATTGGCTTAGCCTGAAATGTTAATCTATGTCAACCAATAATCGCTCCTTTTCAACGCGTGGGTGCAGTTAGTGTGCACGGCCGTCTTTCACTTATGACACACAGTCCTCTGTCTCTGGCGGGAGAAACTTGGACCACAGATAGTAACAAGTAATTAGCCCCTTTACACCACAGTAACAATACCGCGTTACTGAATGGGAAAAGTAATGCGTTACGTTATTAGTTACCGAGAAAAGTAGTGTTGTTATGTAACAGCGTTATAAGCAACGCCTTAGTCCCAACACTGGCTGTAAAACAGTTGGTGGTCGAGGTCTGAATTTATTTTTCCCATAAGAAAAATGAATTCAAAAATCTCAAAAGCCGCGGTGGTCGTAGGTCTGTTCGCGTTGAATTCTGAACGAGAAAGAACACACGCGGTTTGGCTTGACTCAGCCGAGAGTGGCTGCCCGAATGCTCTCTCGGCTTGATGCGGCCTCAGTCGAAAGTGAAGGCAAATTTTTCTCGAAAATTTTGGTTGAGGGCTGAGGCGTTCGAAAGCTGAGGCACCACTGTATTTGTTAAATAAAGCGCAGAGCGACATTGTTTTGTGGAGCTGTACACTCAGAAGAAGGAGGTTCTAGTTTAAATGTAGGTGAAAATTTACCTTGTGAGGTGTCCACTGTGTTGTCCTCGCACCGTCTGAACGACTACTTCCTGTTTTCTGTAGTGATCCCCTCCAGGCCTGTGCTGAAGGTGGTGAACGGTACGCTCATACTAGGAAAAGCTTTCCAGCTTCACTGTCACAGTGACAACGGCACTCTTCCCATCAAGTACACCCTTCAAGGTCCTGGTGGATTCATCGAGCACAGGACGGTGAGCAGGCCGGAGGACAAAGCCATCTTCACCTGCCCGCCCATCTACAAGAGCTCAGACCTCAACACATTTTTATGTCACTCAAGAAACAGCCTTAAAAAGCCTCCCATGGTGGGATCAGTGTCAAAGCTGTTCCAGACGACCAAGATCATAGGTCTGTTTTATCTTTAACCAACCAGCGTTGATCAGGTGGGATGCAAAAAAGATCTGATGTCACTTTTCTACTCTATAGAACCCGTGTCGAAGCCAGTGTTAATCATACACCCCCATATGGGGGACGTCTCCGAGGGTCAGGACCTGATGCTGAACTGCTCCGTTCAGAGTGGAACTCCTCCCATCACCTTCTCCTGGTTTCACACTGAGAGGAAAGGTGCTCTCAACACTAAGACCTCCAAGAAACTGGAGGAGTCCCATCAGATCCGCAACATCCAGGAAAGTCACAGAGGTGGATACTACTGCAGGAGTGACAACATCGCCAACAACGTCAAACAGAGTTACACCGTCACTGTCAAAGGTGGGGTCATTCATTCAGTTCCCATCTACTGCCCCCATCACTGGCTAAACATAGAGACTAATACCTTTCTATATACCTGTCTGTCTGTCTGTCTGTCTGTCTGTCTGTCTGTCTGTCTGTCTGTCTGTTAATCTGTCTGTCTGTCTATCTATCTATCTATCTATCTATCTATCTATCTATCTATCTATCTATCTATCTATCTATCTATCTATCTATCTACAGCATCCATCCATCCATTCATCCATCCATCCACCCACCCATCTACCTAACTAAATAACAACCTACCTACCTACGTACCTACCTATCTACTTAACTACCTATCTATCTATCTATCTATCTATTTTTTCTATCTATCTACCTATCTATCTATCTATCTATCTATCTATCTGTCTCTCTGTCTCTTTGTCTATCTGTCCATCTGTCTATCTATCTATCTATCTATCTATCTATCTATCTATCTATCTATCTATCTATCTGTCTGTCTCTCTGTCTCTTTGTCTATCTGTCCATCTGTCCGTTTGTTCGTCCGTCCGTCCATCTATCTATCTATTTGTCTATCTGTCTGTCTGTCTGTCTTTCCGTCTGTCTGTCTGTCTATCTATCTATCTATCTTTCAACTATTGATCTATCTATCAATTTGTCTATCTGTCTGTCTGTCTGTCCACCTACCTACCTGTCCATCCATTCTGGTCTCTGATTGGATTTCTAAGTTAAGATCAATCAAAGAGTAAAATATTTTCACATTATTCACATTAGTTTAGACGAAAATGTGATTTTAATTTTTATATTATTGAGTGTTAAGACCTCGAGGTTCAGCTTCAGCTTCTCTGACAAACATGGTTGGAGATATACAGTAGTTGCTGGTTGTCAACGACCGACCCTTTGTGTTGTGCAGTGAGGTGGGCCGCGTGGAAGAAAGGTCTGATCGGGTTCTTCTGTATCCTCCTGGTGCTGGTGCTGATCATCGCCGTGGCCTTCAGGAAACGTCTCCGTCAGTTCAAGAGGAAACAAACGGTGGAGCTGTCAGTGTGAGTGGCTGTGAACGTCAAGTGTTACAGTGCTGAACTCTGAGTACACTGACGCCCAGGGAACTTCCTGTTGTAGTGGGATTTAATTGTCTTTGTGTCCACCTCGCCACAGGAAGTCGGCCGGCACCAAAGCGGAGCGACTGAGTCTCACTCAGGCAGACATGATGGAAGCTGCAAACGGTAAAGTCTGATGGACATGAAGTCTCTGTAACTGGTGTCTCAGTATTTCTAAGAAAAATGACCTAAAACTGTTGCAGCAGGAATCTTATTTTTTAACCCTTAATTACCTGAGCAGACCGTTTAAGGGTGACGCCCCTCATGTTGAGCCACCACAGTCCAGAAAACAATGATATTCTCAACATTCTTATCCTATATTTTTCTTTCTGTGTAGCAACACCGAGCATGATTGGTAAAAGTGTTTGGAGCGAACACGTTTCAGTCTCTGGTGAGTAAAAGAAACAGTGTTTTGTTTTATTTTCTACATTTTATCATCGTCTTAATTTTTTAAAGAGTGTCCAGAGGGTTATACACAAAGGTTATCCGCTATTTTCTTTTTTTTTTGCTAACTTTCAGTTGTTTTCTAGAAGTATAAAAACATATTTTTTTAAGTAAAATAATTTAACTATATATAAATAAACCTTGAAATAGTCAAAAATATGTATAAAAAACAACAACTTTCATAAATTAGCCAAAAAAATAAAGCAAAAAAAATCAAAAAACACATATTTTCCAAGAATAATAAAAAATTATAATTTTTTTATCAAATTGAATTTAAAAAAATTCTATGAGTAAAATAGTAACTAGTTGAAAGATTAGTTGCCAAAATGTAACATTATACATTTCACAAAAATTCCAGTTTAAAATTCTTCACCTGCCAGGTTGCTGCTGAGATGCTCCATTGGGCTCGTCCCCCACATGAAGGCTGGCAGCATAGTGCTGTGTGATTTGGGTGGCAGTGGTGGAGACTGATGCTACTGTGACCCAGCAATGGAGAAGAGAATGAAGAATGAATGAATGAAGATTTGTGTTGATTTGTGAAATATCTCCTCTGGAGGTGGAGGAGTTAAAGATGCTGAGGTTCTCTTTAGGGGAGACAAGGATGGACAGGATCAGGAATGAGGCTGTCTCTTATACACATCTAGATGTGTATAAGAGACAGCTGGTTTGGACATGTTCAGAGGAGGGACAGTGGATACATTGGTAGAAGAATGATCCTAGAGATGGAGCTACCAGGTAGGAGACAAAGAGGAGATTGATGAATGCAGTGAGCGAGGACATGGAGGTAGTTGGAGTCAGAGTAGAAGATACAGAGGACAGGTGGAGATGGAAGTTGTTGACCCGCTGTGGAAACCTGAAGAAAAGCTGAAAGGAGAAGAAGATATTATGGACACTGGGAGGAGAAATGTCCAGTTAATCTGCTTAAATAAATTCAGCTTCATAAATGTCACTGTCTGTTCTCTCTGCTCCAGAATCTGATGATCAACGCAGCGAAGCAGCAACAGAAGCCGTATATACAGGTGAAGAGCCCACAGGAGGTGAAACCTCCTCTGAGTTCATCTTTTACTCTCGAAATGTTCCTTCCTGATGTTCTATGACCGTCTTGTTTGTTCCACATCAGGTCCAGAAGAGAAGGAGACGAAAGCTATAAAGAACGACACAAGGAACTCCAAACATGGTAGTCGCCCCAACCTACTCTTTATTCAAATCCCTACAGCTGTGAACGTAATAAGTATAAAAAAAAAAACTAGGCTATTTCAACAAAAAAAAATCCTAGAGCAGGAAACAGGGTCGGCCCAGAGGGTAAACAAGTGCATTGTTGTTGCGAAGAATGTGCCATGAAAACTGAGCGCCCATTCTCCAGGTGTCCACTTCCTGTCGAAATCAAAGACCACTTCCTGTTGGACAATCAGAGTGGAGCGGCGGCTACATCCGCCGAGGCTGAGCCAGCAGCGCACGCCATTGTTTGATGGTCCACAGGGAAACGCCGCTCCATTGTTTAGTCACTGGTTCCTAACTGCGGTGCCGCGGCGGTTTTTGCGTCATCGCATGTCACACAGTGATGCAGCAGAAATAAAACAGGAGACGGTGAAACTTTTCTTTACTTTTCAAGTTTAATATAGCAACAAAAATTCTGAGGTGTCAAAGTCATTTTTACTCTAGGCCTCTTCAACAATACAACAATACTCGTTGCTGCAGTAAATTATTATTTATTCAAATAAATTAATTTATCATGTTGGGAAATTCTGCTGCATCGACTTTGTGATCTTCCGTGGGCCATACAGATTGACCTGGCGGGCCACAGTTGGCCCCTGAGCCTTGAGTTTGACACATGTGATATGGGACAGTGTTGTCCCAGATGAAGTGGTTAAATACTCCTAATGAAAAGTGCGTCATAAAACTGGTATTTTATAGTATATGTTGGTACTGGTATCTTAGTGTGTCTTTTAATACAGAGCCTTCACCTCCAGGGGGCGAAACAGTTTTTTAGACTTTGTTGCCTCATTCATGTGGACAGACATGTTATTGCAATACAGTATTTCTTTATTTAAATCACTTGTATGATTTATTGTGGTGTAATAACAAATTGCGCGGGCCATATAAAATTACTTAATGGGCCTATTTGGCCCCCGGGCCTTGAGTTTGACACATGTGACACATGTAACGTCAACTTTTCTGCGAGCTCTTCCTCTGAATTATTATTTCCTGAGTTTGTTCTGTGGTTTGTTTTTACAGATGACGCAGAACAGGCCGATGGTGTAAGTAGGAAAATCTATTACATTTTCATTTTTTTTCCACTCGACACATTCCATAACATGGCAAATTTATATATATATATATAATGTATAGAAATAAATTTATTAAAAATATTATTTTACTTATTGGACAATATTGCAACATCGAATAAAGTAAATATTGTTTATATGATGTAAATATTTTCAACTTTTTATTGTTATTTCACTGTCAGCACCTGTTAGTTTCCAGACTAAAGTAAATTATTCTCCCTCCGGTCCATCTCCAGCAGGGGTCAGTCCAATACGCGGAGCTAAATCAGAATATTAGTCACCATGGCGACCAAGAGGACACTGTAGACCAGCACACTGACCATGTAGACCATGGAGGACAGGGCGACCCATCTGTCCAACAGGACCACCTGGATGGGACAGAGACCGACCCGACCGTCAACGGAGAATGAATGTCTCCCTGAGCAGAGACCAACCTGCCGACTGGACATGAATATTTATTTTTCCCTTATTTTTTCAGCTTTTTTTTTACTGTGATGTAGCTGGAGAAGTCACATGATACCAAGGGGAATTACCTGTAATTAACAAATATGTTTTTTAAAAATGTACAAAGACGAACTGCACGGCAAATTCACTTGCTTTAAAAAGCAAATAAACTATTTTTTTCACTGTACAAACTTCAATACCGTTTTTATATCAAAAACAATATGAGTAAAAAATAAAAGTAAGTCACAGGAGTCACTGGAAAGCAGCTGTCGAGCAGTTGCCCCATGGAAACACTGCCACCTTGTGTTGAGCTGAAATATTAGATGGACTTTTACTATGTTGCTGATTTTTTTTTTTGTTGGAATAACAACAACAACAACAACAACAACAACAATAATAATTTTCTTCTCCTTTCCCTGTCCCTTTTTTAGGGGTTGTCACAGCGAGTCAACAATTTCCATGTCCTCCTGTCCTCTGTGTCTTCTACTCTGACTCCAACTACCTCCATGTCCTCCCTCACTGCATCCATCAATCTCCTCTTTGTCTCCTACCTGGTAGCTCCATCTCTAGGATCATTCTTCTACCAATGACTCCACTGTCCCTCCTTTGAACATGTCCAAACCATCTCAATCTGTCTTCTCTAGCTTTTCCTCCTAACCTTCCTGTCTGTGTTGTCCCTCTAATCACCTCATTCCTGATCCTGTCCATCCTTGTCTCTCCTTAAGGAGAATCTCAGCATCTTTAACTCCTCCACCCACAGCTCCGTCTCCTGTCTTCTACCTATTCCTAGTGTCTCTAATCCACACATCACATTACAGCCGTGTTATATAAATAATATTAATAATATATCACATATTAGTCGATGTTGAACACGGTAGACAGGATTCCAAAAAAGTAAAAAAAAAACAAAATATATATATGCATATATATATATTTTTTTTTTTTTACTGAAAATCGTTGGCACTTGGCATAGTCTAGACTAGTAAAATTAATTAATAATAAACATGAAGTCAATTTGCTCAATAATTCATATTCAATAATCAATTTTGTAACTATTATTGTGAACTGAAATGAACTGCACACACTTGAGTCTGACAGTGTGAACGGCCTGTTACGTCACATGCATCCACGCAATATCACAGCCCACCATATTCCAAAAATATATCAACGTGTCACTGGACCAGCGGTCGAGGAATTTTCAGTTTCTGTCATGAAAATCCACTGGTCCCATCATTTCACTCTGTGCTGGTTTGTTTGCGCAGCCCAAGGTAAAGCAGTTGTTTTAAGGTTCTAAATATAATCCGCTGGAACGTAAATCCAAAGTATACGTTGGGTTCAGTCAGTTTACAGCAGCTGCTGTCGACATGTGGATTATGAGGATCTGCCGTTGGACAGGAAGCTCTGAGGTGTAGATTAAACCCATGTTCCACCATGTTGACAGCAGAGCTGACAGCAGCAGCTCGCCACCGTTGTATTTTCATCTCCATTCTTAGCGCAGACGAAGGCATGGATGGGCCTGAACATCCAGGTTTCCTCTTCATTATCTCCCTGCCTCCAGTGAGTGTTGGCGGGAGCGGATGTGTCATCTGTCCCAGTCTTTTCCTCCACCCTCCTACACCAACCTGTGGATCTTGATCTGTTACTTACAGTGTGTGTCAGCAGGTTGAGCTCAAACAAACACCAAACTACTTTTCTGGTCAGTTTGATGTGATTTCACTTCCCAGCTGCCAGAATAAAAACCCACTCCCTTCTTACGGGCCTGCGTTCTAGTCCACTCATCAATGGTGATGGAGCGGAGGTGCACTGTTACACAAATATGAGAAATTCAACCTTCATCCTGTATAATTAGATTAAGTTAACTGTATTTATAGTTAAATCCTGGCTCTGCTCAGTGTTAAATTATTTAAAACTCAGCAGCCAAAAGCTTGACTCCACTTGCACTTTTTTTATTTTTGGGATATTCGTAACCAGGAGATAAAACCACAAAGTTATTTAACGAGTGCGTTTTAGCGGTTGGTTCCAGGCTCTGCACCGTTGCCCATGGATGGTAGTGTTCTCCTCGGACCACAGTCTGCTCCGTCTGCAGCAGTTCCTTGAATTCTGACATGTGTGGTCATGTATGTTGGCATACCTTTGATTCATGTTACCGGGGGCTAAGTTAAAACCACTCCCATCATGTAATGCTTTCACGTGATCAACCGTTAGGGTGACACCGGTGGAGTTATGGCAGAACTGCAGCTGCTTCCATATAAATGTATTTATATACATATACTTTATATATTCAGAGAAACATTGATCCGTTTCACTGTCGTCCTCCGTCCTCTTTACTCCACCAGGTTCACAGTGAATGTCTCTGCCCTGTAACCTGATCCAGACCTTGTATCTGGAGCAACACTCCTTCGCTGCCATTGGCTGCTCTGCTATAATTAGCATATTGACCCCTTTGAAATGCATTCTGGGAATATACTGTCTTTCACCTGGCCTTATGGGGCCAGTGCTGATTTATACTTTATATATATCTGTGCGGATATATACATATATATATATATATATATATTATTATTATTCAGAATTATTCAATTTTAATTCATTTTAATGAAAATCTGGTTTGGAAAATAATATGATAACAACAGAAATAGCTCATAATGATTTAGATAGATATTATATTAATCCCTGAGAAGAGTCCGTTGAGAAATTATGTAATTTAAGGAATTCATTTTTTTTCTGTTGATTCATTCTGCAATGACCAGTAATTTACAGAATGAAAAGATGAATGGATGGACTATAGAATCAGTTATGTTGATGAAGAATGAAGAAGATTCCGTGATGGTCTGGGGCTGCATTTCAGCAGGTGATGGCTATCATCAGTATCTTGTCCTCATTGACTTTAGGTCTGTTGAGAATCATTGGGACTGAAAGTGTGTGTCTGCATTTGTTATAAGGGCTTTCCTGTCCAGTTCCAGGAGAATGCTGCCCCCACGGCCCGGGCACGGATAAGAAATTCCTTAAAACGTTATAACCTGCTTCCTTGAGTTTTAGGAATATAACAAATGTGAGAAGAGCAGAGGTGATTCTGGGAATACTTTGTCTGCCAGATAAAGTTGTTATTCATTTTTCTGTATGAGCAGAGGAATCATGTATTAAAACCATCCGTACCACCGTCCATAGAAGTCTTTCTATGATGCTGCAGACTGATGAAGAAGAAGAAGACGCTGATGAAGTCATGTCTGAGGTCAGCGTGGATCCAATTTCTTGTCGGCACTATTTATTTTCCTCCTTTTTAAATTGGTCTCCCCAATTTGCAGACCATGACCTAAATGCCAAGCCATAGCACTAACAAGGACTATAATTAATGTGGCATTTGACAGGATGGTGGTATTTAACAGTCTGCAGAGTTTTACATAGAACGTACCGGAGTTCATTCGTGGGTCATGTTGGAAAGTTTGTCAGAGCGGCCACTAGATGTGTATAAGAGACAGACCTTGCTCTTTGGCAATAGGAAACGATAAAGCTGAAAGCTCATAATACAATTGTTTATTTATTTATTTATTTTCGTTTTTAGAATTTCATTTTGAAACAGTTGCATCCATTAATGTTTCCAACAATAATGTGTTAAGTGTGTGGTTTATCTTATCTTATTATTGTTGAGACATGGTGGCCTGGTGGTAAGGGACTGTCTCTTATACACATCTAGATGTGTATAAGAGACAGCCCCAGGACCATGTCTCACAGTTTGGTTGACGTTCAGATGTCATCTTGTCCTTTTGTGTCTCAGTCTGTGCTCTGTCCTGAGTGTCCCTCCTTTATTGTCCCTCAGGCATACAAATAACAATTACTTCCTGAGTGCCTACCGACACATTTGGCTGGAGATAATGCATGAGAAGGCAGACTATGACAGTCTGCTCTCCGTGCTGACGGTAACGTAGTGCTAATCCGGTGTTGCTGCCGTTTGGTCCTGCACACCTTCTCCAATGATCCCTTGATTTATTCCAGGCACGGTTTTATGCTGCAAAATATACCAACTATCACATAATGTCACTGCTCATGACTTGTAGAACAATGCATTAAAAACAGGAAAAGTGCGATAATATATTAAAAAAACAGCTTGTGAAGATGGAGCCAGGAAGGTTATATACTTACTGACTGTTTCTCCACCCTGATTGGAATCCTATGATTTGGTGAAAAAGTTAAACAACTGGAACAGAAACGAGTGTGGACTAATTTTCCCAGAATGAACAGAAGTCATGACCTTTGTTCTGTATCTGAACAAAATTGCAATTACTAGAAGACCTGTCTGGCACTTTGCTAAAGGTTAAGATGTAGCCTTTAGGTGTAAGTGAACAGCTGAATCCTGACCTGAGGTGTTGGCCCTTCTATGTTGGGCCATGCGTCTGTGTAATGCCTGCTTGGTTTCCCCAATGTAAAGGTCTGAACACTCCTTGCTGCACTGAATGGCATAAACCACGTTGTCCAGCTTGTGTCTTGGGATCTTGTCTTTGGGATGAACCAGTTTCTGTCTCAGGGTGTTGCCAGGTTTGAAATGTGTCCGGATCTGATATTGGTTGAAAATTCGTCTGAGTTTCTCAGATACCCCAGCGAAGTACGGAATTACAACATTGCCCTTCCTGTTGTCCTCCCTCTCTGTAGGCCTTTCCTTATTGTTTTTAAGGAAGGCCCATTTGGGATAACCGCAGTTCGTAAGGGATGTCTTAATGTGTGCTTGTTCCCTCATCTTACCTCTATTTGTAGTGGGGATGGTGTCTGCCCGTGACTGGAGAGTTCGGATAACCCCCAGTTTGTGCTCAAGTGGGTGGTGGGAGTCAAAACGGAGGTACTGGTGAGTATGGGTAGGTTTCCTGTAAACCTCTATGTTGAGTACACTATGTGTACTAACTTTGATTTCATTGATTGTTGTTCTTCTCACTCTCTGGTGGGAGTTTCAGGCATGGTCAGATTCAGATGATAGTTACTCTACTGTTGATGAGATTATCCCAACTCTACTGTCCAGACCAAAAAAGGGAGATGGCAAGTATTGATGATAAGGGTGACAACTATTGGTTCAAGGTATTAAACATGACTGCGAGCTCTTTCAACCAAACGAAATGTTATGTATGTTCTTTTGTGTCATACACTAGTTCTAAAATGATTATGTATTTCCTATAGCACACAATTATATGATAAGTGCTTTACTCATTGGATGCACAATGTCACTCAATTCTAGTTTCTAAATTTTACTGCAATTGGATGGAACGATCTTGAGTACAAAAATGGACTTTAGTACGAGCACTTACACATTATGTCAGCCTAAGAAGCACATTTTGACACTTGATACAATATAAAAGACAGAATCAAAAAAGTACCCTTCAGAATATTATGCTTTTCTGATCAAAAGACATTTATTTTCAATTTTTCTACTTTTTTCTAAAAATCCTTTTAAATTAAAAAAAATGAAGAAAAAACAGCTTAAAGGTAAAGTTCGCATAAATGAGTCACCCCTCACTTAAAAATATTAAGGTTTTACAGATTCATGAGATTGAGGATAGTCGAGCAATGGCTGCTTGTCACTGCTTCATGCTGGCAAAGAGTGCACTTTGGGAGGCAATTGTCTTGGTGGTGCTGGTCCCTGTTGCATTACTCCACATAATAATTGTATGCACGATAAGTGAATACATTTTTATATCATTTCCCACATTATCATTTAACATTGTAAAACCACACAACTCTGTTAAAATATTAAGGCTTTCAAGATTCATGAGATTGAGGAAACATCGGCTGCCTGTCACTTTCTATGGTGGCGAAGAGTGAACTTGGGGAAGCAGTTGTCTCGGTAGCGTTGGTCCCAGTTTCATTAACTTCAACTTCAACTTTTATTTTAGTGCCAGATCATAACAACTGTTATCTCAAGGCACTTTACAAACAAACATGCATAAAAACAAGAATAAAAAAGAATATTTAAAGATAGCCCCTGTCCTTATAGACTCTCACACCGGCTGAGGAACAACTTCCAAAAACCCAGAAAGGGAAAAAAAAGGAAGAAACCTCAGGGTGATGGAGGATCCTCTGCCAGAGGGTCCAGATCAGACAATAGGGTGCTAGGGGAGTTGGGCCAAAGATGTGCACGCAGAGTCCTGTGTCAGGTCCAGGGCAATGGGACTCTCTAGGGAAAGAATAGAGACTCCGGGGATGAAGAGGTGTTAAGTCTACCACAAATAATAGATGTGGTAAGGGTGAAAGAGATAGAGGGCAACAATGGGGCCCACATGGGGTCTATGGCTGGACACGTACACCACCATGGGCGCAGTCAAAAGGAAAACCCTTAAGTCTACTGTTGAATGTAGAGACTGTATCTGCCTCCGGTACTAGAACTGACAGCTGGTTCCAAAGTAGAGGGGCCTGATAACAGAAGGCTTTGGATCCAAATCTAGATTTAGAGATTCGTGGAACAACAAGAAGACCAGCTCCTAGAGAACGAAGCGTTCTAGTGGGCTGATAAGGTTGTATCAGCTCCACTATATAGGAGGGTGCCAGCCCATGTAGAGCCTTTCAAGTGAGCAGAAGGACTTTAAATTGAATTCTAAAAAGAACCGGGAGCCAATGAAGAGAGGCAAGGACCGGGGATATATGATCTCTCTGCCTAGTTTTAGTCAGAACATGAGTTGCTGTGTTCTGGATAAGCTGCAGAATCCTCAGAGAACCGGCTGAGCATCTGGCTTATAGAATTACAATAGTCCAGCCTAGAAGTAACAAAGGCATGGACCAACTTCCCAGCTGCATCTTGGGGAAGTATCTGCTTCACTTTCCTAATGTTACGAAGATGAAAGTAGGCAGTTTTAGACACATTTTTAATGTGTGATTTGAAAGAAAGCTCCTGGTCAAAAATACCACCTAGGTTTTTAACAGAGGTGTTGGAGGGTGTAGTTAAACTATTATCAGATGCTATTATGTCAGACATAGAGTCCCTTACATGTTTTGGACCACTCAGTCCAAAACCACAACAACTCAGTCTTATCTGAATTAAGTAACAAAGAGTTACGGGTCATCCAGGTCTTAATGTCATCTACGCAGGATTTAAGCTGCTGTAGATGATCTTGTTCACCAGCCTTAATTGATAAGTATAATTGCGTGTCATCAGCATAACAGTGGAAGGCAATTGAATGTTTCCTGATGACATCACCCAGAAGGAGCATATAAAGGGTGAACAAGATTGGACTTAGCACTGATCCCTGCGGGACACCAAGGCTGACCCTGGTGCCGGGGGACTGAGTGTTATTGATATGGACAAACTGATGTCAGTCAGTTAAGTACAACCGAAACCATTCTAAGGCAGTGCCACTGATTGCTGCACTAAGATCTAACCATACTAGCACTGAAACAAAACCCTGGCCCGACGCCATAAGAATGTCAGTAGTGACATTAGTGACCAGAGCAGTCTCAGTGCTATGATTAACCTTAAAGCCTGACTGGAAGGTCTTAAATAGATTGTTGCAATTTAAGTAATCAGCTGGTCAGCAACACCTCCTAATATGGAGGTGCCAATCTTAAGGTTTTCCTGATAGTTACAATTTTATCATTAAAGAAACTCATGAAGTCAGAGCTGCTGAGATGAGCTGGGATGCTCTGCTCTATGGAGTTTTGCCCGAGTCAGCCTGGCTACAGTGCTGAACAGGAACCTAGGGTTGTTCTTGTTCTCTTCTTTTAAAGAAATGTAGTACCTAGCCCTAGCAGTACACAGAGCTTGCTGGTACTTTTTATAGCTATCTTTCCAGATCAGGAATAAGTCACTGTTTGTGGTTGAGCGCCATCTTCTCTCTAGTTTGCGTGACAACTGCTTTAATTTATGGGTTTCAGATGTATACCAAGAAGCCGTCCTCCTTCTAGTAATAGCGCTTTTGTGATTGGGTTAATTGAATTGAAAGTATTATGAAGGGAGCCAGCAATAATCAATAAATATCAGAGGGACTAGGGTTATCACAAGAGTCCCCTGAAAAGTGGAAAACAGGGACTGTAGTAGGAGTCAGTGGAACGGACTGATAGTGCCATTCATAAAGCTAGAAATGGCACTATCAGTCAAGCGTAGGTGTGAGTTTGTAACCTCATTTTTTAATGACTCAGGGTTTTCTTGTGGTTCTTCTTCTGATCCTGGTAGAACTTCTTTAGTTTAGCACTCCTAGGCTTAACCTAGATAGCCATTTCTCACATTTTTAGTTAAGTACTGACATTTCAGTATCGAGGCTAAAGACGGCATCATAACTATGTTTCAATGAATGCCAATTCTGAGCGCGTTAAAGTGATTGTCAGTGGTTTCTTTTAATCCCTATCTTGCCTCCATTTTAAGGGGATTCCCTTATCTGTTTGTTCAACCTCAGGGACATAATACTGACGTCCATCTGGTGCAGTCATTGGTCTGTAGGTGTGCCACGCTCTTTGTAGCTTTACTTATGACATATTGTGGTATTTCTTTCTTATTTTCTATTTTCTTATTTCTTTTTTTTATAAGTTCCCACTCTAAGGGGCCCACAGGTACGATGTTCCTCAGTAAGCTGAAAACAATGATCGAGAATGCTCATCTTCATCATCACTCTCTCCCCTAGATCTCTGTTCTTTTCCCTGGTCACTTTCCGATGATTCAAATTGTGATTATTACAAACATTTTTTAGTTGCTATCAATGTGTACACAGTCATGTTGCTACTGTCCAGTGGTGGTGATACTGATCTAAGTGGATATGGTTGACCTGGATCAAGCATTTCAGTCCCTTCCAGCGGGTTTTGTTTTTTCTTTCTTGACGTTTATTCTTCTGGGTCTTCTTCGGCCTCTTCTTCTTGGTGTTCCTCATCTTGTTTTTTGACTTGAGACTGTAGTTCTTCTACATTAGACTCATCAACTGTTTCATTTCCTATTTTTCTGAGCTGCAATTCTCATTAACTCTTTCTGTGGGCTGTGTTCGTGGTATTTGGCCATGGCGCTTGTGCTTGAATTTGTCAGATATACTGTACATTCACACCTGATATTTCAGCCATCAATTTTTTTACTGCGTCATACACTGTTCTCGGACTGTATAAACCATTGTTAGATCATACTAGACAGACGACATGGGGGGAGTCGGCGGGGGCGAGGAGCGCTCCTCGCTTCGTTCCTTCTTAACCCTACTCGGTTGGTGAGGTGACTCGCTCCGGCCTCTAAATGTCGTCCCTCAACATCTGCCATCGATAGCACACCGCAGTGCGTACCCCAAGTTACCATGGTGCACTATGTGATCACACCCATTTGTGACAAGCAGAAAGTCAAAGATGATTAATGGTCCGACAGACAAGGATTTGGGGGAGAAACAATAAGGTGTTCAATTTCAACACCATAGACTAAGACTAGGTCCAAGGTTGAGTCTATGTGTAGGTTCATGTTCACACTGAGAAAAGCCAATGGATTCTATAACCGACATAAAGGCAGTACTGCAGCTATGATTGGCTACATCCACATGAATATTGAAGTCCCCAACAACAATCACTTTATCAGTTTTGAGGACTAAATATGAAAGAAACTCTGCAAATTCAGATAAAAAATCAGGGTATGGGCCAGGAGCACGGTAAGCTATGGCGATTAAAATTGTCTTCCCACTTTGGTGGCACAGACTGACAACAAGGCTTTCAGATTTGTGACCGGGGAACAGACACAGTCCCCACCTGGCTTTAAGTGGGCAATAGATCAGAGGGAAGCGCAGAGGAGCTCCGCCACCTGGCCCCAACACCAAGTGAACTGATGTTTAAGCACTTGGACAGGTTACGAGAAAACAGAGCTGCTCCATCCTTTGTGGGATGGATGGAGTCCTCCAATTATCAATTAAGTCCACGTCATTTGCGGGACACCATCTCAACAACCATTACTCCTTATAGTTGTGGTAACAAACACTGTGCTTGATTGATTTAGACGTGTTTAAATTTGTGGTTTTAACAGCCTCAGACGATAATTTATGACACTTTGTTACAAGTGTGATATATTACAAGAAGCTGTAACATATCGTAACATTTCCAAAAATCAATATCAGAAAAAAATATGAAGTTAAAATCAGCAGAAGTTGATCATATCTCGGCCTAAGAAGCACATTTTGACACCTGGCACAATATTAAGGACGGAAAAGTAAAATTACTCTTCAGCTGATATGTTGTCTGAATCATGCTTGGGTGGCTTAGAAATGTTAATTTTCAACTTTGTTGCTTTTTTCTAACAATAATTTTAAATTGAAAAAAAAGAATAAAAAAAACAGCTTAAAGTAATTTTCATGCAAATGGGTCACACCTCACTTAAAAATATTAAAGTTTTACAGATTCAAAGATTTATATGAGATTTATAATGGAGGAGCATCGGCTGCCTGTCACTTTATATTGTAGTGAAGACACAACGAGACAACCTGGGGAAGCAGTTGTCTCGGTGGCGTTGGTCCCGATTGCATTACTCCATATAGTAATTGTATGCCTGATAAGTGAATAAATTCAATAAGCAAAACGCACATATGTATATGCATACATGTACGATGAAAAAACAGCTTAAAGTTATTTTCACCCAAATGGGTCACACCTCACTTAAAAATATTGAGGTATTACAGATTCATGAGATAAAGGATAGGCGAGGAGCAACAGCTGATAATCACTGCTTTATTCTTGCAAAGAGTGAATATGTAGGCAGAATTTTCTTTCGGTGGCATAGCTCTGTAGAGTGATTTTATGCCTGATAAGTGAATAAATTCAATAAGTAGAGAGCACATTAGTATACCCACAACTTTATCAAATTGTGGTAAAAAGCACTGTGCTTGATTGATTTACACGTGGTAAGTGTTGTGGTTTTATCATCCTTGGACGCACATTTTTGATGCGTTGGTTAATAACACACGAGGCAGTAATTTTTCCAAAAGTAATTATCAAAAAAAATTCAGAGCTAAATAAGCCAAAGTTGATCATATCTCAGCCTAAGAAGCACATTTTGACACCTGTCATAATATAAAAGACAGAAACAAAAAATTACCCTTCAAGTGATGTGTTGTCCGAATCATGCTTTCCTGACTGAGAGAAATTTATTTTCGACATTGTTACCTTATTCTAACTATACTTCTAAGTAAATAAAATGATGAATAAACAGCTTAATCTTAATTACCACAGAAATGGGCCACATATCACTTAAAAATTCTAAGGTGTTACAGATTCCTGAGATTGAGAATAGTTGAGGAGCAACAACTAATTATCCACTGCGTTATTCCAGCGAAGAATGCACCTGTGGCTTCTGTGCTGGCTAAGAGTGAACTTGGGGAAGCAGTTGTCTCGGTAGTGTAGGTCCCGATTGCATTACTCCATATAGTAATTGTATGCCTGATAAGTGAATAAATTCAATAAGCAAAACGCACATAAGTGTACACATAAGTTTTCGATGAAAAAACAGCTTAGTAATTTTCACCCAAATGGGTCACACCTCACTTAAAAATATTGAGGTATTACAGATTCATGAGATAAAGGATAGACGAGGAGCAACAACTGATTATCACTGCTTTATTCTTGCAAAGAGTGAATATGTAGGCAGAATTTTCTTTTGGTTGCATCACTCCATAGAGTGATTTTATGCCTGATAAGTGATTGAATTCAAAAAGTACAACGCACATTATTATACCCACAACTTTATCAAATATTAAATTGTGGTAACAAGTACTGTGCTGGATTGATTTACACGTGGTTAATTTTTGGGTTTTAACAGCACATTTTTGACACTTTGGTTGATAACACACGAGGTAGTAATTTTTCCAAAAATAATTATCAGAAAAAAATTCAGAGCAAAATCAGCTAAATTTGGTCATATATCAGCCTAAGAAGCACACTTTGACAGCTGTCACAATATTAAAGACAGAAACAAAAAATTACCCTTCAAGTGATGTGTTGTCCGAATCATCCTTTCTTGACCAAGAGACATTTATTTTCGACATTGTTACCATTTTCTAACCATACTTCCAGTAAAAAATGATGAATAAACAGCTTAAATGTAATTTTCACACAAATTGGTCACACCTCAATTAAAAATATTAAGTTGTTACAAATTCCTGAGATTGAGGGTAGTTGAGGAACAACTGCTGATTGTAACTGCTTTATTCCAGTGGAGGGAGTTGTCTTTGAGGCTTTGGTCTCAGTTGCATTGCTCCGTGGAGTGATTGTATGCCTGATAAGTGGAGAAATGTTTATATCATTTCACACATTATCATTTATCATTTTAAAATACACAACTCAGTTAGAATATTAAGGTTTTATAGATTCAAGAGATTGAGTATAGTGGAGGAGCTTCGACTGCCTGTCACTTGAACTTGGGGAAGCAGTTGTCTTGGTGGCATTGGTCCCGATTGCATTACTCCATATAGTAATTGAAATGAAAAAATACCCTTTAAGGAATGTGTTGTCCGAATCATGCTTTTCTGACCAAGAGAGATTTATTTTCGACATTGTTAACTTTTTCTAACCATACTTCTAAGTTACACATTTGTAGGGTTTATTATTTTCTTTGCAATTAGCTTATTATCAAAATAAAAATAATTCATGCCTTGCTGTAAAATAACTTAAATTTGTAGTTATAACTGACTTTAACACATGAGGTCCTTCCAGCAAAAGACCCTGATGTTGGTCAAATAATTTTTCGACTGTAATAAAACTGGACTCCTTACAATGATATTTTCTTTGTCAGATCTCAAAGCTGTGAAGTAGGGTTAACCATTGGTGAGCTAAATGCCCAGACAGAGTTGTAAATTGGGGTTACTCATCTGTGAGTGAAGGGCCAGAGATGCTGTTAAAGAAAGACATTGTTTAAAGAAGTGTTGGTGGAGGGCACCACGTTTATATACTGAAGGGAGCTCAGATATACTGATATACTGGGTTGCCCAAAGATCCTGGATCTTTGAGCAACCCAGAAGAATTACACACTGACCTAATTATTAATTATTATTACTTTTGTAAAATACTGTGTAAAAGTCTTTTCTCCTGTATCATTTATACTACTCTTCATTTGTGTACTACTTGTGTGACTTCTTGCAATAAAACAATGACTGTTAATAGATTATACTGTATATATATTTGGATGCAAAGAATGTTATAACCAATGTGTATATGCGCCAAACGGTGGTTTCATATTGTTATAATGTTGTTTCTTTCAATATATCCTGTTTAGTTACCTGTTATACTGTTTTTACCAATCTAAGTGTTTTCATTCTAAGATGTGGAAACTAATGCAGTTAGTAAAGAGGTCACGGGAGAAACTTTGTCTTAGATTGAGGAGTTCTGTTCTGTCCAGCCAGAGTGGGCTCTTTGGGCTGGAAGAAAGTTTCAGATCAGTGAAGCTAGAATGGACACTTTTGGGAGTCATAAATACCATCTGTGTACCAGCCAATCAACCATCACCTTAACACACTTTGTATCCTGAGAACTTACTTTGTTTGTATTGCGTGAAACATGGGATGTATGACCTCATGCACTAAGAACTAAAATAAAAGGAAGTGGCAAGGGGAGAAGACTTTGGAGTCGAGTGCAGACGTGGCTGTGATCTGTCCGACTGTTGAGCTCTGTCCTTCCTTTGCGAAGCTTGACAAACAACAACCTTGCTCTGAGTCCTTATTGTTGCGAAAATCTCCTACACACAGAACTTTGTGTACATTCTAACGCTGAATTCTGACAATTTTGTCTGTGGTTTGGAGTGCAACTAGAACATGCACAACATATTCAACAGTCATTTAGGCATATGCATGTTCATTATGGTTAATGTTCCGCCTGTGGAGGTGAGATATTTCTCTCGGAAAGTGAAAACAAGGTAAAGAGCAGAATCAAGTTAAAGGCAGACAGCAGCTATTTTTTCTTATAAAGGTGAAGGTCCATAATTAATTAATCAGACAATAATATAACAAATATGGGATAACTTTTATAATTATTCTAACATTTCCCTCCTCTTTATCAAAATATGCAAGTTCAAATAATGTTTACACTCAAAGATATATATATAATTCTTACTTACAAATCAAAATCAGTTTGAAATGCAAATAAACCAATATTCTCTTCTTCATTATCCAGGCATAGTTTCTCCTCTTCTTCATGGACCAAAGCATAAATGTTATTAGTATGAACAAGCTATCTGTAACTCTCTTTTGAACATAATTAAAAATGCATGGTACACATGGTGCACACAGGTAAAATACCAACGATTACACCGGCAATAGGCACCAAAACAGATGCTATTATACTTGAGAAACTTCCAAAGGTACTTGTCAGCCATTTTTCCAACCAATATTTTGTCGACATAGCATTTAGATCTATAAATTCCTGTCAGATATTTTGCAGTTCTTGAATTGCAATAGAAATGTTTGGCATATCAGACATTCTTTTAACATTAGTACAACATCCTTCATCCGCATTGATGAATGTACAAAGTCCTTCTTTCTCAGCTAATATAATGTCCAAATGCCTGTTCTCCAACACAGCTTGAGAAATATCAGTCAATTTTGATTGAATAGCTTCAAAGCTTTCAGCTTTAGTTTAGGAATTAATTAGTCTCTGTTGGTTGTAGTAAAAATAATTTATCAATTTTATGTGTTCACTAGAAGTTATACCTTAAAATGGAATAGCACCTATTATCGACCATAATACTGGGTTTTTAATTGCCTGAAAATCTGGAGGAATACCATCTGGAACTCCGATACTCCCACTCTTTACATCCCTTTCAATTTTCAAAATCGGCCTGTAATGATGACTGTGGTTTTTTCAGTCAGCATTACTACTGCACATTCTTCATTGTCTCTGGGTTTGGTTCTCAACGTTGCTTTCGGACCACATGCAAAAAAAGACGTCAGGTATCCAGTCCAGTTTGCCCAGGATTTTATTCAGCCATCTACCCTATTTCTTGTACTCATCCACTTTACACATTTCTTGCGGTAGCTGCAGAAAAGCTTGGCAGTTTTCGCTACCAGGCATTCCTGAACTGGGGATTTTTGCCTAAGTGCAACACAAATGATACAGTCATCAGGTTTTAATCCGAAGGGGTCGGACTATGTTTATCAAAGTTTTAGTCCATTCAGTCTCAAATGAGTCTAAGTTTGAATGTTCAATTTCATTTACCTTTAGTGGTTGAGGAGTACGTAAAGGTGTTCCATAGTCCATGTTCTATATACTGGTTGTGGGTTGACCCACATCAGTATTAGGGTTAGCTACTTGGA
This sequence comes from Paraplagusia blochii, assembly GCA_016785265.1. Taxonomy (NCBI): domain Eukaryota; kingdom Metazoa; phylum Chordata; class Actinopteri; order Pleuronectiformes; family Cynoglossidae; genus Paraplagusia; species Paraplagusia blochii. Next base: position 63,869 of record JAFBJS010057795.1, read on the forward strand.
TCATAGGAAAAACGTCTTCCAGGTTTTGGGCTGGGGCATCATAAAAGAGTTTTCTTTAATGGGCTAGGTGAAAAAACAGCACCTAGTTTTTTAGACCATTTAGCTTCCTTTGTACCTTCACTACAGGATCTTGTCCATGGTCCTTGGGGGCTTGCAGGCTCATATTCAGGGGGTAGACAATGGTTTGGTGATGGACTTTCGGGTAAGAAGGGATACAATCTGTTTGCACCTCTCACAGTTCCCTGTTCTTCTCTTTCCTCTATCCGTTCTGCTCTGTTTACCTACTGGTCTACCTACTGGTCCTGTCTCATCATTCTCTTTCTTCTGCTGCCATCCCAAGTGCACTCTCTGTCAGCTTAAAGCAATGACAGTTGGCTGCTGTTCTTTGAATCTCCTTGATCTCAGGAATCTGTCATAAATTTTTTTTCTCTTTTAAATTTGACCCATATTGTGAAAAATTTACTTTAAAATCATTTTTCAATCACTATGTAATAAGGTTCTGAATAATGATGGAAAAAAGCAAGCGTGTTCGAAAGTGAGTTTCTCTGTGTCTAAAAAACACGATTTGGACACTAAATCAGATCAAAAGGTATTTTCTACGTTTCGTCTTATTCATTGTGCAACCTTATAAAATATGGTTTCTTTAGACTAGATTTGATGACTTTTGACAAACAACAGCTTTAATTTGTTTGTTTTTATGTATTACTTCGTATAATCAATAACCTTATGTGTAAATGATTTTAGACTCCACGATTTCTGACCACGGTAAAATCCATCATAAATAAGTGTTGTAAAACACATACAAATCATTTACATATTCCTGTACTCGTGTTTGTGGTTTTCATGGATTTTATTCACTTTACCAGCCATACAATTGATCCCTGGAGCCGTTCAACCAGGACCACCCCAACCACATTGCAAGTGCACTCTTTTTCGGCTTAAAGCAGTGACAATAGGCCACTGTTCTTCAAATCACCTTGATCTCAAGAATCTTTCCCAATTCTTTTTAATTAGTTATGACCCGTATTGTGCAAAATTCACTTTAAAACCGTTTATCAATCAACATTTAAAGAAATTCAAAAAATCAAATGAAAAAAGCAAGCATGTTTGAAAGTGAGCTTCTCTCCGTCTGAAAAAACACAATTCGGACACGACATCAGATTAATATATATATATATATATATATATATATATATATATATATAGTATATATATATATTTTTATTTTTTTCTGATTCAGCAATGACCCATATTGTGCGATATTTACTTTAAAACCGTTTTCCAATCGAAATGTATTGGAATTCAAAAGTATTGAATGAAAAAATAAAGTGTGTTCAAAAGTGAGCTTCTCTCCGTCTGAAAAACATGATTCGGACTCGACATCAGTTCAAAAGATGGTTTCTATGTTTCGTCTTTTTCATTGTGCCACCTTATAAAATGTGTTTCTTTAGATGAGATTTCATGATTTTTGACAAGCAATAGCTGTAATTTTTTTGTTTTTATGTTTCACTTTGTAAAATCAAGTACCTTATGTGTAAATAAATACACTCTGAAATGAGCATCTGAGGCTGTGAAACACACGATTCTGACCACGGTAAAATCCATCATACACAAGTGTTGTAAAACACACAAAAAAGATTTGGATTGCTAATTGTGTACTCATGTGTATGGCTTTCATGGATCTTATACACTGACCAGCCATACAATAATTTCCTGGAGCCATTCAACCAGGACCACACCAACCACACTGCAACATCAGTTGACTCCACATGGGACGGTTCAGGGAATCATGACTGGGCAATCCATCAACAGTTCTCCCCTCAGGGTCCATAAACAGTGCCATTGAGGTACACCCTGCATTCTTGCCTTGCTCGTGTCCCTGAGGTCCCTGGTTGGAACATAGATCCACATTCTCACTCATGCTATCAGGCAAGGAACCTTGTCTCACTGACACAGAGTCGTCATTGTGGTCGTCATTTTTGCTGGGTCAGTCAGCGCACCTGTATCATCAACTGGAAATTCACCAGCATTAACAGATTATGGTGGACAACTCTTTCCTGTCCAGAGACTGTGTTGTGGATCTTGTAGGTGTGTGTTTCAATGTTCCTATCCACTACAGTATACACTATCGACTCCCAGCGATATGCAACCTTTCTCTCGCCTCTTTCCTTCTTGTTTGACACCAGCACACAGTCACGGACGGCGATGGCTGGCCCTTTCACTCTCCTGTTGTAGAGCTCAGTGTGACGACGCTGTTCCTTTGTGGCATGCTATCTACATGGCATCCTTTAGATCTTTCTCAAGAGACAAGACTGTGGAGGCGGGGCGGTCAGCTGCAGCAGAATGAACACAGGAGCGGCGATGCTGCAGCAGCATATATGGCAGGTGAGAGTAATTCCCATGATAACACTGCGTTCTATATTAGTAGAAGCTGGGACCAGCGGGGAGGGGGCTGGAAGCAGAGACTGCTATGCCATCAGCGGAGGCTGACAAGAGCCAGACAGTGAAAGGACTGAATATTAGGGATGTCTGATATGACATTTACCAATACCGATATGAACAGATATTACACAAACACTTAATTTCCGATACCGATGTGAACCGATACCGATATGAACCGATACCGATATAGGCAACTAATTTCCCCTGAATTAGTGTGATACCAGATCTGAAACAGTCTGAAATGTCCAGTGTTGGACAGAAGAACTTTCCAAAAACATTGATTAACATTATAAACCGGGCTCATTCAGCCCTCACAACAACAGCCAATATAAATGGGGACAGATAGAAACAGCTGCAGTATAAGTGTAAAAAGCCCTCTTTAATGACAGAAAAAATTTCAGCATCGTCACAATGTAAGCGACTCTTCTCTTTGATGACATGAGAGATGACACCAAACGACATTTCACTGGCAAATGTCCGAGGAATACTTATTTCGAATACAATTAATCCTGACATAGCGCGGCTACAGAAACTCCACACGTTTAGTAAAACTAGCGTCTTGGATGGGACAGAACGGCTGGTTCTCCAAGAGGACGAACTGCGTGAAGTTTGACTAATTTATTTTGCTCTCGTCTGTTCTTTACCGTATTTACTCCGAGTTTTTCAGAGAGAGGGAGATAGAGAGAGACAGACAGCCGCCGCCTGCTGTGGCTGCTGTGTTGTTGTCGTTTCACTGAGTCCATTGTTGTTTTCTTTACTACGCTGCATAAAAACGCCTCATGATAAATGTTAAAATCCCCATCCCCTAACCCCTAGCATAACCAGCTCCTTGCAGTCAATAAGAATTACAGTTTTCTATCCACAAAAAACTCCAGACCACAGACTTTTACTGTGGTCATAGCTCATTGTAGCTGTCTCTTTAAATGACATCATTAATCACGTGGCGGTCAGAGTGTCAGTACTGAAGACTCCTTATGCAGAAGTCCAGCGGAAGTCGAGCGTATTTACGAGGCTTTGCAGCATTGGATTAATATTATCAGTGGAAAAACCGATACCGATATAATCCGATATTAAAAATTCTGCTCATATCGGCCCGATATTTATCGGTGGAATGATATATCGGACATCCCTACTGAATATACATTGTGACCAGTGAACGCTGTACATTGTAATAAAGCGTTGAAACCAAGCGCAGTGTGTGTGGTCGTGTCCAGGTTGAACTCAAGGTTACAAAGACATACTTGTCATAGCTCAGTGGTCCCCAACCCCTGGGTCGCGGCCCGGGTTGCGGCACAATGAGCTACCCTGTGAGCCACATACACGTCCAGACACCCCGGGGCGAGACCGTACTGGCAGCTGGGGTTGTCCCCAACCTACCAGTACCATTTCTCATCGGCTCAGATTGTACCCTCTTCCAACGACTCCATAATAGCAAGCCGCCCCCACCTCGCCGTGTGAGACACCGGGGCCAGCAGCCAGCCGTCACCGGACCCAACGTCTCCTGCCCAGCATTCCGGCCCACCACTTAGGGGTCCCCCAGTGAGAGCTCCACCCGGAAGACGCCGCCACCGCCCCACCGCCAAGCCACGAGGACACCTTCGCTGAGTTTTCTCTGGCAGAGGCAACAGAAACCGCACTGAAGGGGGACTTTGTCACGGCACAATGGACCCAAACCTGGCAGCAACCCGACGGAATGTGGCAGCGGTTGACGGTCATCGGTGTCCAGGGGTAAGTGCCCTGTCGAACCCTCACTTCATGGTCAAAAATGACCTGCTGTACCGTGGGACCCAAGCTAAGGGGGGAGAATTAATTGAGCAATTATTGGTTCCAAAGAAATATGTGTCACGAGTATTGTACTTAGCTCACACACATCAACTAGGGACCCATCTGGGGGCTCAGAAAACTTATGACAGAGTGGTCGCCAGATTTTACTGGCCAGGCGTGAAGCGCGCCATTGAAGATTTCTGCCGGTCTTGTCCGGAATGTCAAAAGACCGCACCTCAACCATATTTCCGCAATGCCCTCATACCTTTGCCTATCATAGGCACCCCGTTCTCATGTATTGCAATGGACATTGTAGGCCCACTACCTAAGTCCGCCCGCGGACATTGATACATACTGGTGATTCTGGACTGTGCCACACGCTACCCAGAGGCCATTCCCCTCAGGGTTGCTAATTCAAAGAATGTATCCCATGAATTAATGATGTTGTTTAGCCGGCTGGACATTGCAGATGAAGTGTTGACTGACCAGGGAAGTTGTTTCATGTCCCATGTTCCAATGACATCTTTATACAACTGGTTAAAGGTGAAGCAGATTCGGACCTCTGTCTATCATCCACAAACTGATGGCTTGGTCGAGAAGTTTAATGACACAAAAGGATGAAAAGGATGTTGAAGAAGCTGGTGGAGGTGGATGGCAAGGACTGGGACCAGCTCATCCCCTATGTGCTCTTTGCTATAAGAGAGGTTCCCCAAGCTCCCACAGGATTCTCCCCATTTGAGCTACTATACGGCCGGAGCCCCCGTGGACTCCTAGACCTGGCTAAGGATGTCTGGGAGAGTCAGCTGTCACCACACAGCATTGTGATCGAGCATGTGGAGCGGCTACAGGAGAGAACCAAGAAGGTCTGGCCAGCTATACAGGAACATATGGAGAAAGCTCAGGCAGTCCAAGCCCGTACCTACAATAAAGGCGCCCGCCTCCGACAGTTCCAGGCTGGCGAGAAGGTCCTGGTCTTGGTCCCTACCTCGTAGTGCAAATTCCTGGCGAAGTGGCAAGGCCCATACGAGGTTGTGGAGCGGGTGAGCCCAGTCAACTACCGGGTAAGACAGCCTGGCCGGCAGAAAGGTGGTATCCGGCCGCACCACCACCAAATCCAGCCCTCCTAACGCATGTCTCCCCTCAGCAGCCCGAGGTAGTGATAGGTGAAGACCTTGCCCTGGAGCAGGTCCAAGATGCCCATACAGGATCCCCGAGGCCCGGAGGGAGGCTATTCGGGAAGAAATCAAGAAGATTTTAGACCTGGGGGCAATAGAAGAGTCTTTCAGCCCATGGTCCAGTCCAATTGTGATGGTTCCAAAGCCAGATGGGACCCTACGCTTCTGCAATGACTTTCGAAAACTAAATGAGATCTCAACCTTCGACGCATACCCCATGCCACGAGTCGATGAGCTGATCGAGCAGTTGGGCCCTGCTAGGTATGTCAGCGCCCTGGACTTGACAAAGGGATACTGGCAGGTCCCCCTGACCTCCAGAACAAAAGCCAAGACTGCCTTTGCCACACCAGATGGCCTGTTCCAATACCGGGTCCTCCCGTTTGGCCTCCACGGTGCCCCCGCGACCTTCCAACGCTTAATGGATCGGGTCCTTCGACCACACCGCTCATACGCAGCTGCATACATTGATGACGTTGTTGTGCACAGCACTACCTGGACTCAGCACCTGGACCATCTGGAGGCCATCTTCAGAGCCCTGCGGCAGGCCGGTCTAACTGCCGAGACAGACTATCTCGGGTACACCATTGGTAGAGGATGTGTGATGCCACAGCTCCGAAAGGTCGAGAAAATCCAGTGATGGCCGCAACCTGTCACCAAGAAGCAGGTAAAGTCGTTTCTGGGTCTGGTGGCCTATTACCAAAAGTTTGTGAAGAACTTTGCGACGATCGCCGCCCCTCTGCACAAACTAACCTGCCAGAACCGGCCCCACCATGTGAAGTGGACCAGGGAAACTGAAGAGGCGTTCCAGACCCTGAAGAAGGCACTATGGTGAGGAACCTGTCCTGGTGACCCCTGACTTCACCAAGCCCTTTGTCCTCCATACTGACGCCTACGGCACTGGCATTGGTGCTGTATTGGCCCAGACTTTTGATGGAGATGAGCATCCATTGACATATATCAGCCGGAAGTTGTTGTCCCATGAAAAGAACTACTCTACTGTCGAGAAGGAATGTCTTGCAGTGAAATGGGCCATACATCATCTGCAGTACTATCTGTGGGGAAGGAAATTCAGTCTGGTCACAGACCATGCACCCCTGAAGTGGATGGCCCTCAACAGAGACCGAAATGCTAGAGTGACCCGTTGGTTTCTCGAATTGCAGGATTATAATTTCAGGGTCGAACATTGCCCAGGAAAAGAGATGCGGCATGCAGACGGCATGTCCCGCAATTCACAAAGGTGGTGTCCAGGAATCCCCTAGACGTAGCAAGGAGCTTAGGGGCGGGGGTGTGGAGTCTCAGCCAGCACCATACACCCCCGAACAGGTGAGAGTTTATTTTGCAGGCTCAGCACACACAGAGAGAGCCAAAACCAGCATCTGAGAAGGCCCTACCCCTTAAGCTGTGTCATCCAGGGGAGGTATCTTCCCAACTTCCTATTCAGTCAGTGGCATTGGTTGGACCTTCCCACGTGAGCACACCTGTCTTGAATCAGGAAATTGCAATGTTTTGTGTAAAAGGTGGGTGAAATTCAGCGTGACTCTCTCTGTGTGAGCTGGAGCAGAACTCTCACCATCGGGCGGCAAACCCAGGTGCATGCCTAATCTGGAGACAAAGAAACTAGGAAGCAGACATTAAAGTGGTTTGGAATGGAAACCCAGTGTGGACAAGTTTAAAGGAAAAGATTGTTACAGACTTAAGCCTTTTTTTGCTCAAGGATCCTATTTTGACTTATTTAATTTGAGCAGGCTTATTTCGAATAAAACCACCCCTAGTGCTTGAAAGTACAAAAGTACAAAAAGTACAAAAGTTGACAATATATAAATATACATAGATGTATACTCACATGCATATCTACACATACATCTAAAATAACCCGTGCATTCTGCAATGTGCTGCACATATGGTGTACAAATACATTAGTAACACACACTAAGGACATAGAATATACTATATTATAAGGTGGTGTAAATATATATACATAATTGTATAATAAAATTGCGGTAAGATTGCGGTATGTGATTTCTCTGTTTGATGACGACAGAGTGCAGAGGGTGAGTGGCATTGTCCATGAGCAGTTTGCCAATAGTCCTCTTCTCCACTACTGTCGCCAGTGAGTCCAGGTGTGGGCCCATCACAGAACTATACCTCCTAATCAGCAACAGCTCGAGGTATTAGTAGGTCTCCACGACCTCCACCTCCTCCCCGTCAATAAGGACCAGCCTAGTTTAGATTTCCCAAAGTCGACGACCAGTTCCTTGGTCTTAGAGGTAGTGAGCTGCAGATGGACCAGACAACAAAGTTACTCACGAGACGTCTATACTCCTCCTCATCGTCGTTCCTGATACACCCCACGATGGCTGTGTCATCTGCAAACTTCTGGATGCAGCACAGCTCAGAGTTGTACCAGAAGTTTGAGGTGTAGAGGGTGAAGAGAAGAGGGGCAAGCACTGTCCCCTGTGGTGCTCTAACGTTACTGACCACAGTGTCAGACATGGTGTTGTTGTTCAACCTGACGTACTGTGGCCTGCCCATGAGGTAGCTGTAGGCAACAAAACAGGGGTCCACTTGCATGCTCGTCAGGTTGTCATGTAGTGCAAGTGGCTGGATGGTGTTGAAGGCACTGGAGAAATCCAGGAAAAGAACCCTCACAGCACCACTTCCCCTGTCACGATGAGTGTAGGCCCAGTGTAGAAGGTACAGAATTGCATCCTCCACGCCGCCTCTGCTCCGCAAACTGCAATTGGTCTTGGGCATGTTGAACCTCTTGCCTGAGGAGATTCAGGAAGAGCCGCTCCAGCGTCTTCATCAGGTGAGAGGTCAGTGCTACTGGCCAGAAGTCGTTCAGCTTGCTGGGCCGGTTCTTTTTGGGAACAAGAACGATGCAGGACGTCTTCCAGATGGTTGGCACTCTCCCCAGCCGAAGACTCTGGTTGTAGACCCGTTGGAGTGGTACCCCAGTTTAGCTGTGCAGGTCTTCAGGAGTCGTGGACACACTTTGTCCGGGCCTGCTGCCTTCCGGGACCGAAGCTTCCTCAGTTCTCGCCTCACCTGATCATCTGTAATGACAGGAAAATGTGATGAGAGGGGTTGAGATATAATGGGTGGGGGGAGGAATGGGGGGAGTGTGGAGGTGAGAGAGGAAGAGAGGGGAGGGGAGATATGACAGGAGAGCAGGGTGGGTGGGGGAAGAGAGGGGTAGAGGGGGAAAGAGGTGAGATGAGGGAAGAGAAAGGGGGGATTGGATTGTTGTCGTGTAGGTGTTGGCGATTTCCAGTTGTGCAGCCTGGTGGTGAAGATGATGATGATGATACTGGCAAAGTGGCGATTTCCAGTTGTGCAGCCTGGTGGTGAAGATGATGATGATGATACTGGCAAAGGTAGGGGGAGGTGTGACGAGGATGGGCCTGGATGGTCAGCCACTACTGGAGCTGTCTCTTATACACATCTAGATGTGTATAAGAGACAGCCCCAAAAGAAGGGTCAAAGCAGCAGCGGACTGGCTCTCCGGGAGAGGATGGTGGGAAGGAGCATAGGGGAGGAAGCTCATCGGGACCCTGGTGGTGAAGATGATGATGATGATACTGGCAAAGGAAGGGGGAGGTGTGACGAGGATGGGCCTGGATGGTCAGCCAATACTGGAGGGAGTGGTGGAGACTGCAGTGAGAGCGTGGACAATGGGGGGCTGGGGTGATTGGACCGGTTGAAGAAGTTGTTCAACCTGTTTGCCATCTCCTTTCCCCGTCTTCAAGGCTGGTCCTGGCTTTTAGGCCTGTAATGGTCCGCACGCCGTCCCAGACATCCCTCATGTTCTCTTGCAGTTTCTGTTCCACCTTCCTTCTGTAGTTGTGCTTGGCCTCCTTCGGGCAGTGTTTCACCTCCCTCTGTGCTGCTCTCATTTCCTCCTTGTTGTTTCTCCTGAAGGCTTCATTCTTCCTGTTGAGAACAGCTTTGACTTCCTGTGTCACCCAAGGTTTGTTATTAGGCTAACACCACACATTCTTAGCAGGGGCAACCACATCCAAACAGAAGTTTGTAGTCTGTAAGGCGGTGGGCAGCTCCATCGATGTCCTCATCATCTGGGCTCAGAAATACATCCCATTCAGTGGTGTCAAAACAGTCTCTCAGTCCCTGCTCTGCTTCAGGAGTCCACCTCCTGATGGAGCATTCAACGATCAGCTGTCTTTGGACCAGGGGCTGTACTGTGGGTGGACGTACAACAGGTTATGGTCAGACTTGCCAAGAGGGGGCAAGGTGATGACTCTCTTTCACATTAACATACAGAAGATCAATAGTCCTATTAATCCTGGTGGGGCAGTCCACCACCTGATGAAAGTCAGCCAGTGTGGAGTCCAGAGTGATATGGTTAAAGTCACCAGAAATCAAGATAAGAGCTTCAGGATGTTGTGTCCACAGTCCTGCCGTGATGGTGTGATTTTTTTCACAGGCAGTGGTCGGGGCAGCTCTCGGAGGAATGTAAACACAGAGGGTTATCACGTGACTGAACTCCCTCGGAAGGTAGTATGGCTGGAGGCTAATGGCTAGCAGCTCTAAGTCAGGGCAACATAAAACTTTCTTTACGGAGATATGACCAGGGTTATACCAGCGGTTGTTAACATACATAATGAGTCCCCCACCTTTACTCTTCCCACTAGCCTTCATGTCCCTGTCGGCTCTTACTGTCGTGAATCCACGCAGGTCCACATTATAATCGGGTACGATGTCGGTTTGCCTGTCTACGCTGGTTAAACAGCGCGAAAAGCTGGGCCATCTTATTCGAAAGAGAGTTTACATTACCCACGATGACGGAGGGAGTAGATGGTTTAAAACGTCTCTGTTTGTCCGCCAACTCAGCTAACTCAGCCTTAACTTTACCTCCGGCTCTGCAACCTCCTCTTTAGCTCTGTTTATTCAAGAGAGCTGCTGGCTCGTCTCTTGAATAAACGAGAGAACTGACCCTTGGTGCCGTCTTATTGTTGCAGATATCCATAGGATATCCATAGGATACATACATACAGGTAGACTCTGTGGAGTAGACAGAGCTTTGGCAGATTTAATATATACTTTTCGTTTTTAGAATTTTTGAGACAGACATGCAAACTGTCATTCCCATTATTTTCAGGCAAGGTTGCATGCATTGTCCGAAAAATTATTTCTGGAAAACCAAATCTCGGAAATATTGCTAAACTTCAGTCAATTTGCTGGATAAACATAAAATGACTATATTACATATGTATAACAACTCAGATGTCAGATTCCGACACTTGTTTAGTTCAATGTAAACCAACAGCAAATTTTTAAATGATTTAGTAGGCACAGGAAACACACCTTGTTTTGTTCTTACTGCATCCTGGGCATAATGTTTTAAGCAGATCATACAAGCTTCAACATGATTCTGAGCTGATTTTTGAAAATTTGTATAGTAAAAATCCCTTTGTACTGCACCAATCATCCCTGCTGTTGTCACATGGTATTGCCCCTGAGACACATGCATGGCTCAAGAGAGATGGTGGCAGCGGAGGTTTTCCTGAAGGAGTATGAATCAACAAGCCATCAGCTGATTTGTGCATATCAGCTGCAGGTTGGAGAAGAGATTTATGTTGCAATAGAAATGTGTTGTCTACTTGAGATGTCGAGAACAGGTTGTGAGCAACTAGAAGCAGAGAAGAGGCCAAGGCTTGGGCAGTAGAGTCAGCATTGGCATTGCCAAGAGATACAAGGTCTGTATTTCCAGTATGTGCTGGACAATACACCATGGGTAATGCTGACAGAAGAGTTAGAGCATGACACATTTGTTCTTTCAACAAATGTGCATGTTTGAATGGGCTACCTGACGACTTTGAAAAATTTCGAAGATGCCACATAGCTGTGTGTGTGTGTGTGTGACACATGCATTAAAGATGTACTTGCTGTCTGTGTAAATAGTAACAGGAAAGCCTGCAGTGTAGTGAAGGGCTGCACACAATGCTTTGAACTCAGCCACTTGGGCTGAGAAAGAGGAAAGAATCGTGTCAGAGAGCAAAACTGATGAGAGTGTAGTGACTGCATAAGCAGTTTTTAAAAAAGTGTCGTTCAGGTGAAAGGAAGGAAATGTGTGTTTGGTTTAAAATAATAATAATAATAATAATAATAATAATGCATAAGTTTTATATAGCGCTTTTCATGTTAATCAAAGATGCTTCACATAATAAGTTACACATACACACACACACACACATACAAAGACATTGGGAGTTGGCAGGGAGGTCAATTATAATATGCGGTTTTAAACAAATACATTTTTAGACGGCTCTTGAAGGAGGATAGAGTGTCTGAGTTGTGGATGGCCAGGGCTAGGAAGTTCCAGAGGGGCAGCAATGGCGAAGGCTCTGTCTCCAATTTTTTTGTATTTGGTTTTACTGGTAAGTTTGAGGAGGTTGGCGTCAGCAGAACGTAGTCATCGTGTGGAGGCATGGCAGTGGAGGAGTTCAGACAGGTAAGGGGGTGCAAGGTTGTTTCGGCCTTGTAGGTTAAAAGCAGGGTCTTCAAGTGTATTCTTTGTTTGATGAGGAGCCAATGAAGTTTTCGGAGCAAGGGGGTGATATGTTCTTTTAAAGGGGGAGTGGGTGAGCAGCAGAGTTTTGGATTTATTGTAGTTTCTAAAGAGCAGTGGAGGAAAGGCCATACAGGATACTGTTGCAGTAGTTGAGTCTGGAGGTGATGAAGGCATAAATTAATGTCTCTGCTGCTGGGGTGGAAAGGGCAGATCGTAGGCATGCAATATTGCGTAGATGAAAGAAGGATGTTTTAGTGACATGGTTAATGTGGGATATGAACAACAGTGCAGGGTCCATGTAAATTCCAAGGTTTCTGATGAGAGTGGAGGGAGTGACAGAGTGACAGAGCCATCGATACAGAGTGAAATGATACAGAGAGAAATTTTGACATGTGTGGAGGATGGATTTCGGCCCAAAAATGATGATTTCAGTGTTATTGGTGTTAAGTTTGAGGAAATTGTGACATCCAAGTTTTAAGGTCGGTGAGACAACGAGTGAGAGTGGAGAGGACCACTCTCTGGACAACCTAGTAACGAGTAGAACGGCCCAGACAATTGAGAGTAATTTGGAATCCATTGTCTACAGTTGTTAAATGTGCCAAGAAAAGACATTCAACTGTTTTCTGGAAGTAGGAGGTGGTAGGTTACAGACGATGTCAATCCTATCAGGTGACACAGAATGAGAATGAAATTTCACCTCTGTTTGAGCAAGTTGCACCTTAGTCTTAGTCCTGCACTTGTGACCTTGAGAGTGCAAAAAACAGAACAGCCAGACTACCACAAAGCTAAGTGTATGTCATTGACATAAAGTAAAATCTGAGAGCCTCCTGGTGGTTGGAACTTAGACAGGTTTGTAAACATGGACATGGAGAATATACAGAGAGATTCTGTATATCCCTGAGGTAAATGAGTGTAAGTGTAACGTTTGCCTTCAAAAGTAAATGCAAATCAATATTGGTATTCCTTTGCTACTGGAATTGAGAAAAATGCATTAAACAAATCAACTACAGAGAAATACTTGTGCTCTGGCTTAAGATAAATTAGTAATGTGTGTGGATCTGGCACCACTGGTACATGTGGAACAATAACAAAATCAACTGCCTGTAAGTCCTGCACTAATCTCCAACCAACACTAGTTGCTGTTTTAAGTACTGTTAAAGAGTGTTCACTGGCGAATCTGAACACTCGACCAATACGCCTGATTACAGGAGCGACATAATGATTGGTAGAACTCTTTCTATCATTTGTGGTTTTAATGGATATTAACCTACAAGAGGTTGAAAGCCCAAGTTAGGTGTTATTTTTACTAGTTCTACCCACACCACACCGTTTGTCATATCGAGGTCTAGATGGTCATCATTTTGTCTGCCATAGTAGCTTGTTCTATAGTACCCTTGAATACTGTCGTCTTTTGAGTATAGACCAGGTGTGGGCCAATAATTAGCATTTATTTTAACTACGATATATGCAATGTCTTCCCACTCCCAAAAGAACTTGTTCTGAACCGCCCTGTGTACCTGAAGTCTCTGGATGTTGTGGGACTGTCTTGGCTGATACGTCTCTGCAACATCGCGTGGCATTCAGGGTCGGTACCTGAAGAGGGAAGCAGTTCCAGTGGCAAACTGGGGTGCTGGTCCCTATTTTCAAAAAGGGGGACCAGAGGGTGTGCTCCAACTAACTGGGGTATCACACTCCTCAGCCTCCCGGGGAAGGTTTACTCCAGGGTATTGAAACGGAGAAGTCTGCCAATAATCGAACCTCGGATTCAAGAGGAACAATGCGGTTTTCGTCCTGGTCGTGGAACACTGAACCAGCTCTACACCCTCCAGAGAATTCTTGAGGGATCATGGGAGTTTGCCCAACCAGTCCACATGTGGTTTGTGGACCTGGAGAAGGCTTTTGACTGGGTTCCTCGAGGACTCTTGTGGGGGTTACTCAGGAAGTACGGGGTTGGAGGCTCTTTGCTAAGAGCTGTCCAGTCCCTGTATGAACTGAGCAGGAGCTTGGTTCGCATTGCCGGTAATAAATCGGATCTGTTCCCGGTGCATGTTGGACTACGGCATGGGTGTCCTTTGTCACCGGTTCTGTTCATCACTTTTATGGACAGAATTTCTAGGTGCAGTTACGTGCTGGGCGGGGTCCAGTTTGGGAGACACCAGATTTCATCTCTGCTGTTTGCAGATGATGTTCTGTTGGCCTCTTTGAACCAGGGCCTACAGCATGCACTGGGGCGGTTCGGAGCCGAGTGTGAAGCAGCTGGCATGAAAGTTAGCACTTCTAAATCTGAGGCCATGACTCTCGACCGGAAAAAGGTGGTAAGTACCCTCCAGGTCGGGGGAGAGATCCTGCCTCAAGTGGAGGAGTATCTTGGGGTCATGTTCACGAGTGTGGGAAAGATGGAACGGGAGATTGACAGGCGGATCAGGGCAGCGACCGCAGTAATGCACTCCCTGTATCAATCAGTCGTGGCGAAGAAAGAGCTAAGCCAAAAGGCGAAGCTCTCAATTTACCGGTTTATCTACATTCCTACTCTCACTTTTGGTCATGAACTTTGGGTCATGACAAGTAAAAAACAGTATTAAAGTTAAAGAAAGTATAATGTAATCATAAATTTGTACTTAAGGCACATGATTGTGGGGGAAGACAAGACATTGATGATTTCAACATGAACATGCCTTTCATTTATTTATTTTCTCTTGAAATTAAAGTGCAGTGTTTTCAAATGTATGGCTGGAGTTCTTATATGAACTCAGTGCCACTGCAATAGCAGTGGATAAAATGTTGTATGAAAATCAATCACAATTCAATACAATATTTCACTTAGAATAAGGAATGAGGGTTTATTGTTTGACTTGAAAATTGGACTTGAAATAAAAAAAAAAACACATTTCACTATTTTAAATGTGAGGCATACATTCGACTACTTCGATAAGTGACGAAATCCTTCACCCTCTATCACACTCTTTTGTCTTTTGCTATGAACATGGCTATTGCTTTAGTTATAGCTTTTGCCCTGTCCTACCCATAACTCAGACGCTGTTTAATTGCTTCAGACAGTTGAAGTTGCTTCCTGACAGTTACAAGCTCTTTTTTCCTCATGCTGCACACTGACACATTTGGGTAACATCTTTTAACATGTGTCGATGCAGGTTCTCAGTCATCCAGGTCATGGTCAAGGTAAAAGACTTGAGCTAGGCAACTGGACGTTCAGTTTTTTGGAAAAACGTTTCACCTCTCATCCAAGAGGCTTCTTCAGTTTTAACTGTTAGTGGGGAGTACAGAAGTTACATGCTGTGAGTGGGGAGGAAGAGGTGTTTCAAGTCCCTCCTGTTGGGTGGACCTGGGGATACCTGTGAAGTGTGATACCAGTCGTTGGGTGGGTATTGATGGGTCGTTACCGTCATTGTTGGAGTGGTTTTGGTCACACGGCTCGTTAATATGCGAAACTGGTTGTTGAGAGTGGAATCTTTTGGGTATTGTTCCCAAGAGGGCTTTGTAGGTGGGTGAGAGGTTATGTCTCAAACCACCACCTCTGTTGAGGGATGGTTTTTCCAGGTTGACAAAAATGGCTTCTTTAACATCTTTTAACATGAGAAAACATGTTTCCACTGGTATACCTGTATGGAATCCACAGTTGCACAGTATTTGCATATTGTTGCAGTTCTTTCAGCTATCGCTATCGTCATAGATAACATGGAATCCGAAATATTCTCAGACACCAGACTTCAATGACGCTGGATTAGATGGGAAGAAATATGGAGCAGGGGTGATCTCAAACACCCCTGCATCCAAGGAACGTGGTGGATGTGTCAGACAGGTTGATGTGTGTGAAATCAATTGATCAAAGATTGTACAGCTGGCCTGTGATTGGTCAATACTATGGCGCTGGCCTGTGATTGGCGAGTACTATGAAGCTGGCATGTGATTGGCCTAAAACAACTGATTTGAGCTATGATTGGTCAATATGTAGCTAGCCTGTGATTGGAGATCTGACCACTGATTGGTTATAACACACTAATCTGCACTGTGATTGGTCTATACTATGCTGCTGACCTGTCATTGTTTGCTGAGCAGGCCTATGATTGGCCAATTACCACTGATCTGAGCTGTGATTTAGGAAAGGAAAGCAGAGGAAAGCAAACTCCTTGTCATTGTGACATTGTGATTCACACCACTGCACACAACGAAGTGCGACCTCTGTATTTAACCCATCACCAAAGTGAACAGTGGGCAGCTTTGAGCGCCGGGGGAGCTGTGAGTGGGGAAGGTGCCATGCTCAGTAGACTTCAGTGGTAACTTGGCGGTAGGGGGATTGGAACCGGGGGCCTTTCGGACCAAGGTCCGCTTCCTTAACCATTAGGCCACTAACTGCCCCAAACACTATAGAGCTGCCCTGTGATTGCCCAATTACCACTGATCTGAGCAGTGACATGTCATAAAATACTTATCTGCACTGTGATTGGTCAAGGATTATAGAACTGGCCTGTGATTGGCAAACACTTTGGAGCAGGCCTGTGAGTGGTCAATACGATGGAGCTAACCTGTATTTGGTGAATACTATGGAGCTGCCCTGTGAATGGTTAAATACTATCAATGTAAACTGTTTTTGTATATTACTTTGGAGCTGGATTGTGATTGGCCTATGTCAAAAGAGCTACCCTGTGATTTGTCGATGTTCACTGAGCTTGGATGTGGTTGATCAAAATGGACTAATCTGCCCCATGGTTTGTGAAAGACTGTAGAAGTTGATTGTCAAAAAACATGTATGTATCTTGTGTTTGGCCAAAGATTACAGAGCTGGCTTTTGATTTGTCAAATACTATAGAACTGACCTCTATAATTGGTCATTTGCCACTGACCTGAGCTGTGATTGGTCAATACTCTGGAGCTGGCCTGTGATTGGTTGAGTGCTATGGAACTGACCTGTGATTGGTTATTGTCCACTGAGCTGGCCTGTTATTGGTGAATACATTGAGCTGCTCTATGAATTATTAATGTTCACTAAACCTACATGTGATTGGTCAAAGTAGACTTACCTGCCCTGTGATTGGGCAAAGATTGTAGGGCTGGCTTGTGCTTGGTCAAATACTATGGAGCTGATGAGGAGATAATTGGTAATTGACCAATGACAGGTCAATTACTAATGATCTGACCTGTTATTGGTCTAATACTATGAAGCTGCCCTGTGATTGCACAATTACCACTGATCTGAGCTGGGATTGGTCAAGGAGTATGGCACTTATACGTGATTTGTCAATACTATGGAACTGGCCTGTGATTACTGATCTGAGCAGTGACAAGTCATAAAACACTTATCTGCACTGTGATTGGTCAAGGATTTTAGAGTTGGCATGTGATTGGTCAAATACTATGGAGCTGGCACCTGGTTGGTTAAATGCTATAGAATTGGCCTGTGATCAGTGTTGGGACAGTTACTCTAAAAAAGTAACTTGTTACTTTACTAGTTACTGCTCTGAAGAAGTAAGTAGTTACGTTACTAATTACCAAATTATAAAAGTAACTAGTTACTAGTTACTTTACTTTACTTTGAAAATACATTAACCTTTATAGGGCAAGTGACTGTTTTTGGAAGTTTTCTCACCCTTTACAAATGGCCCCCTTCCTCTATGTGATTTGTCAATACTATGGAACTGGCCTGTGATTACTGATCTGAGCAGTGACATGTCATAAAACATCTGCACTGTGATTGGTCAAGGACTTTACAGTTGGCCTGTGATTGGTCAAATACTATGGAGCTGGCACCTAGTTGGTTAAATGCTAGAGAATTGGCCTGTGATTGGCAAATAATTTGGAGCTGGTCTGTGATTGGCCTATGAGATGGAGCTGGTGTGTGATTAGTCTACGTTCACTGAGCTTGCTTGTGATTGGCTAAAACGGTAATTCTTCCCTGTGATTGGTCGAGCTAACCCATGATGGCCTATACTATGGAACTAGTCAACTAGTTTGTGATTGGCCAAAAAAGACTGTTTTGAGCTGTGATAGGGTAGTTATTTCTGATTTGAACTGTGATTGGTCAATACTATAGAGCTGGCCTGTGATTGGCCAATACTATGGAGCTGACCTGTGATTGGCCAATAAGATCAAGCTGCCCCAAGATTGGACAATGTCCAATAAGCTTTCTTGTGATTGGTCAAAACAATCTAATATGTAATATGTGACCTGCCAGAGATTGGTAAATGTTTACTGAGCTGGCCATGGATTTGTCAAAAACATTTAGATGACCTGTTTTTGATAAAAAATATCGCAGAGCTGGCCTGAGATTGGTCAAAAACTATAGAGCTGGACTGTGATTGGTTAATACTATGGAGCTGACTGGTCATTGGTCAGTGTTCACTGAGCCGTCCTGTGATTAGTCAAAATATACTCATCTGCCATGTGATTGGTCAATATTCACTGAGCTTAGCTGTGATTGGTCAAAACAGATCAATCTTCCCTGTGCTTGGTAAAAGATTGCAGATCTTGTCTGTTACTGCCAATTACGACTCATCTGTCATTTGTCAAAGATTAAAGAGCTGGCCTGTGATTGGTCAATGTTCACTGAGTTAGCTGAATTTGGAACTCACCTATGATTGGTCTAAAACATAGGAGCTGGCCTATGATTGGCTTAATACAACTGTTTTGAGCTGTGATTGGTCTAATACTATGAAGCTGCCCTGTGATTGCACAATTACCAGCTGGCCTGTGATTGGTCAATGTTCACTGAGTTGGCTGAATTTGGAACTGACCTATGATTTGTCTAAAACATAGGAGCTGGCCTGTGATTGGCCAAAAACAACTGATTTGAGCTGTGATTGGTCAATACTATGAAGCTGGCCTGTGATTGCAGATCTGACCACTGATTTGTGATAACACTTATCTGCACTGTGCTTTGTTAAATATTGTACAGCTGGTCTGTGATTGCTTTATACTAAGGAGCTAACCTGCAATTAGTCAATATTCACTGAGCTGTTCTGTGATTGGTTAATTACCACTGATATGAGCTGTGATTTGCTAGATACCATAGAGCTGGCATTTAATTGGCCAATTACCACTGATCTGAGCTGCGATTAGTCAAGGAGTATTGCACTTACCAGCGATTGGTCAATATTAAGGAACCTAGTAATTGATAACTGATCTGACCAGTGATATGTCACAAAACACTTATCTGCACTGTGATTGGTCAAGGATTATAGAACCGGCCTGTGATTGGCAAACACTTTGGAGCTGGTCTGTGATTGGTCAATACGATGGAGCTAACCTGTATTTGGTGAATACTATGGAGCTGCCCTGTGAATGGTTAAATACTATCAATGTAAACTGTA
>JAFBJS010057796.1:0-29516 GCA_016785265.1 Paraplagusia blochii
AAAAATAACTACTACCAGTCTTTCAATAGTACTTTAATTTAGAATACTTTTGGGGGATGGGGCTCTTCTCTCAAAACCGATTTTAGTTTCAACACAGAGCAAAACGGACTTACTTTAAGGCAGTGCTTCTCAATCCCCCCCCCAGCCCGCCACCTCACCACCCACTCTCCGCCGCTACTATAAATAATAGCATTTGTCTATAAAATAGTTCTAGGTACACCTCTGCACCGTAAAAGCACCGTGCCCCCTAGCCCCCACGGGGGCCCGCCCCACATTTTGAGAAGTGTGTGGAGATCAGAGAGTTTTGTTTATATTGAATACATTTTGTGTACTATTGTATTCTGGTTTGTATGTAATTCTCAGTTTTTTATTTGATTCCTGTTTTATTTATATACCCTTTTATATACAACTGTGCATCAGTACGAGAATGAGAATTGCACAGACTTTTTTTTTTTCCTTGATGACAATAAAACAACATCCGTCTGCTTCTTCTCCCCTAGGTCTCGTAGGATTGACGACACCATCAGGTACAGTTAACAGAAACAACACTAAAACATGTGTTTTCATCTTATACTCAGTAAGAAACTTTACGTTACTTACTGAATACCTTTCTTTGCACAGAGCCGGTCACAGAAGAACCAGACATTGACATGACAGCCATTGCTATTACTGACGGTATTTTCTTTTCAACACATTTCAATTTTTTGTTATATTTTTTTTTATATATTTCTCACTTTCAATTTTGTGTTTCACATAAAATGACAAATTGTGTTTAATTGATCATTTTCAGGATTTGACACAATGGGACCCGAGTTCACAGCTTTTTCCGACCTGCCCACAGATGAAGTCACTGATGGAGGTGCGTTTGTTCCACACACAGTGGAGGGAATCATTTATTTATGTGATAGAAACGATGGTGATGTTTGTAAGGTGATGTGCGACACTGTTACAAATATGTATAACGGCGATTACTGCAGTTTTGACTACAGGTCCTCAAGTTTATCTTGGTGTTGGTTCTGGTACTGATGCAAAGTAAATATCTGTGACACTGTTTGTACTGTAGTATATACAGTATTTATTACAGTATAGTTGTATGACACTGACGCCATTTTAAGAGCTAATTTATTTTTATTTTTTTATATATACATAAACCAGGAAGCAGTGAATGAAGTAATGATTTGTGGTTTTCGCTCCGGCACAGTTTCCTAACCACTGGGTGGCGGCACCTCAGTGGAACATAAGAGATCATTAGAGATCATGTAGTAGAAAATTAGACCATTTGCATCAAACTGCTTATTATACATATATATTTCATATACATATATAAATTATATAGATAAATAAATTATTATACATGGAAGACTGTATTGAAGTAAAATTATTATATATTTACTGCAGTTGAAAAAAAAATTATAAAAATTATTATGTATTTACTGTAGTTGAATAATTCCTTAACAAAAAAAAACACCATTAAAAATATTGTTTTCACCCACTTTCTTCAATTCACCCTCATTACTGTACAATAGTGTTGTGTTCAACTAAATAGACTCAGTTTTCCCAAGTCTATTAATCCATACCTCTCTATATATTTAATCTTAGGCTACAACATTGCTAATAGCATTTCTCCATGTGCTTATCAAGGTAGTCATTTTTTTTAAATTTTTTTTTACATCACAGAATCACAAACGACAACAACTGAGTCCACAACATCGACCACTGTTACTTCGACTTCTTCGACAACAATGACAGCTACAACAAGTACAGCTGCACCCACCGTTTCAACTACAGTAGCATCTACATCAGTCACTGTGACCACCACCACCGCCACATTAACAGAAGATGAAGGAACTCTGGGCCTGACATTCAAGATGAACAGAACCTACATCAGTGATTACGCCGACTCATCCACTGACTCATATAAGGCTTTGGAAAAAGAAGTCACTGAAGAGGTGAGTTTTCTGCTGATAAACATATTCTATATATTGGAGCTACTTGTTGTTATTGTTGAGTAAGTTGTGATGGCATTTATTAGAGTAAATAGTACAGTTACAGCGGCAAAATGGATAACGTTTATTAAGAATAGGTAAAGAAGTACTAAAATAATTTTATTATATACATAGGTATTAGCGGTGTGACGATTCACTCACACAGCGATCCGATTCATATCTCGATTCACAGGCTCTGATCTGATTCAGGAATGAATCATATTCAATATTAAATGAGCTATCCAGTTCGATCCGATTCGGTTTAGTTTGATCCAATCCGATCCAAAACGAGTAATTTGCACACCCCTATATATATATATTTATATATAGATTAGGGGTGTGATGATTCACTCACATAACGATCTGATTTATATCTCGATACACAGGCTAAGATCCGATTCAGGAAGAATTCCTAAAAAATATTTAACAATCGATCCTGTTCGATCCGATTTGGTTCAGTTTGATCCAAACCGATTAATTTGCAGACACACACACACACACACATATATATATACATATATATGTATATATATGTATATATGTGTATATATATGTGTGTATATATATATATATATATATATATATATATATATATTTAAAAATAGTGAGAGTAAAAGGTTGGATAGTACTTATTACATGTATAAAAGTGATTTATATTTCATCGCACAGAAACAGGCAAAAACAATAAAACAAAAAAAACACTGAGTTGGTGTTGCAGTAGAACCCTCTTTGTTAATAACTTAATGACTTCCATTATTTGTTACTGTTCTCTTTCAGATTGACAAAGTGGGAAAATCAGTGTATTCTACATCATTCCTGGGATCTTCAATCGTTTCTTTCACGTAAGATCATCTCACGGTTGTTGTTTAAAACCACATAAAATGACAGGATTCAGCAGCGTTGGACTCTCTCTGCCTCTACAGGGAGGGATCCGTGGTGGTCAACTCAACTCTCAAATTCAAGACCAAAAGTTCAGTTCCGTCTGTTAGCGCCTCAACTTCAGAATTCCAAAATCAACTACAAAGCTCTAGCCTGAATGTGGTAGCAGAATCCCTCTTAACTTGTAAGTTTGACTTTTCTTCTTTTTTAGTACCCGTAGGAATTGATAGCTATCAGGTTGAGATGGTTTGGACATGTCCAGAGGAGGGACAGTGGATGCATTAGTAGAAAAATGTTCCTAGAGATGGAGCTACCAGGTATGAGACAAAGAGGAGATTGATGGATGCAGTGAGGGAGGACATGGAGGTAGTTGGAGTCTCTATGTCCTCTCTCACTACATGCATGTCCAAACCATCTCAATCTGGCTTTGTTGTCCCTCTAATCACCTCATTCCTGATCCTGTCTTTCCTTGTCTCTCCTAAAGAGAATCCCAGCATCTTTAACTCTTTTATATTATCTTTTAAATTTATTCTAACTCTATTTTTCTATGATTTGTTTTTTTACAGTCATAACATCAGGCAGTCCCTTCGTCCCATCAGCCAACACTCTGGTCGTTGTTGCACTAATGGTGCTGGCACTGATGCAGATGCTGCAACCCTTATAATCTGAACCAATAATGTCCACTGTTTGTCCTTGAATTGGACCTAAGCCCAGACAAAGATGTCACAAATTAATTAACTTTAACTACACAAAATATTCAATTAACCCGTACAAGGGTTGAATGTTGTGTGCAGTTTAACATGGTTCGAGGAATATCTGTAGCTTATTTATCCCCCTATTTCTTTAGTATATAAATAATTCAATGAAAGACATCGGAGCTGTTGTGAGTTGTGCCACAACAATTAAATACCAAGTCAGATATTTATAGCAACTTTGTTCATGGCAAATATTTTCTTTTGCTGTTACTTTATTTTATTCAGTTAAATAAAGAAATAATACATTAAATACATTTTAAACTGAATTGTCAAAATGGCCCTTGGTTTTTGTGGCTTTACCAGGGATTTCATTGATCATTACACGTTTGTTAACAGTTTTCATCTTTTTTTTTTTCCTTTTTTTAAAGAATAAAAAGTAGGTATTTTTATTGTCATAATTGTTATTTCTGTCAGTTATTGATATGTCCGTGTGATTGTTGTGATTGATTTACTCTTGCCATTAATAACAGCGACTTTGTGTTTCACCTGCAATGGGATAAAATATCCAGCAGAGGGAAGCATTCATCAAACAAACCTTTACATGTAAATGCATTTCTCAGTCTCTCCCTCTGATGCCAAACCTGTTTTCACCTTTTATATTTAAATTAAACCATATAAAGAACCATAAGGTCAAAGAACTTGTCAGACATTTATTTTTAAGCATTTCTTTAATTAAAATCTGCATAAACAAACAAACAAACTCTCATAAAACAAGCGATTTCCGAAAGATTTCTCTCTTTTCACCATGTGTGGTCAAACTCAGGGTCGTGGGTCAAAAATGGCCCACCGAAGTTATTTTGTGTGGTAAACAAAGCATTTGTTTTAAATTATTTTTAGATTGTTTCATTACACAGCAGTGAATAATACTCATTGCTTGAAGAAGTAATAATTTCCTGCAGTAACATGTATTAGTTTGTACAGTAGTCACTTCAATACAGTCTTCCATTTACAACCAGCACTTCAAGGGAGTTTGACACCACTGGTCTACACCAGCAAGAGGAATACATACAACAATTTGCAAAAGACAACAGAAATAAGATAAATGAACTGAGACTTCAAGTACCTGCCACTAACAAAATGTGTGATCATGGCGGAAACACTCCATGAGTGGGTCCTCTGAGAACAAAAGACCAGATGTGGCCGATTACTATTCACATGACAGAAGTGAAGGGCTGTTCCCCAGCGGGAGAAAAAAAAAAAAAAAGGACAAAACAATGTTTTTTTTTTTCGTTTTGTAACTAAACCCCTAATTAAAAATCCCCCATGTTTAATTAGGAAACATCGTGAACACTTCAGACGCTGCTGTCGCTGGCAGAGGCCCAGGTGATGCACCGCTGCACACTGAGACACATCCGAGAGACATGGAGCTGATGAACAAATGAGGAGAGATGAAGAAAAATATAGAAATAACTGAAAATGTCGTATATGTATAGAGACATGTACTAGTTATTTCAGATATTATTATTATTATTATTATTATTATTTTGGATTTTTTTTCATTCGTCTTCATCTGAATATCAATTGCCAGGTCTCAGAGGCAGCAGTCTCCACAACAGCCACCCAAATCACACTGAACCATACAATAAGCATTTCTGTGTGTGGTGAGCACATTGTATTATTATTATTATTATTGTTATCATTATTGTTTTAAATAAGTCATTTGTTGCTATGGTTCTATTTATTATTTCTTACATTGATAATAAATCCACAGTACATGTAATTTGTCAATATCACTTCTTAAATCATTTCTCTTTAGGATCAATAAAGTATTTTCAATCCCATGGAATTGCTCTAAATGCAATTCAATGCAATTCAATTCAATGCAAACCTTAATGATGTTTTGACTCAGTCTTTTGTTCCTTGCAGTGATTTAGTCGAAGACAAAAGGGGAGACATGCACCTGACTGGCTGATGTCTTCCCTCCTTGATTGCTGTTGCATGCAGTCACTGCATCCTGCTTCCCATCTCTGTCAGTCACCTCTCCTCTGCAGAAAAGTAAGAGCCAACGTGAGGGTAAAACCCGAGGACGGACGGTGACATTTTCCCGGCAGGTGAGCGTTTGTTTTTCTCTCTTTGTGTGTGTTTAAAGACATGCAGTCGAATTAGTTTTGTTAAAAATAAGTTGGAGGGTGATTTTGATAGAAGACTTCCACATTAATTAAAGTGATGTTGGCCTGAAATAACATATGACTGTAGGTTTTCGTAAAAAAAAAATGCTGTTTTTTTGGGGGGAAGAATGGATTTTTTGGGGGAAAAAAAATGCATTTTTTGGGGGGAAGAAATGCTGTTTTTTTGGGTAAAAAAATGTCCTTGATGTATTTATTTACTTTATTAGGATGGACATATCTGGAAGTTTTTTTTTTTTACTGTTCTCCCAATTATATTAAACGTGTTTATTTTTTTAAGCATTCAAGATGTTTCAAGAAAATCTGTCTCCTGTAGAAAGATTATGCTAGTGCCTGGTCTCAACGTCCTCCTTCCTACTGTGGCTCAGCCTGTGGCTCTTTGTCAGAGTAACTGTCAAGTTTGAGTGCAGCCTTCACTTCTTAAAACTTACTCTGACCTCACTGGCACAGAGAGGTTGTGATTTTCAGCAGAAGCTAAACTCCAAGCCCAGAAGCTCAAATCTCCTCTTATCTGAGTAACTGCTGTTACTGTCAGGTCCCTGAGGTGTTCATTAAAATCAGTCCCACTGATCTGGAACATTGACTCCTTGTTTACACCACAGGCACTGGAGTTTTATTCAACTCTGCACATGTGTTTCATGTATCAAAAATACAAAACCGTGGTGAACAATGGGAACAGTCAGAGTTTTAATGGTTCATAATTACAACGTACCAGCAGATGGGGGTGTGGCCTGTGGTCCTCACCCAAAAGAAGAATGAAATTAATGGAGCTTTTGTGTTATGTTATCGCCCATGTTCTATCTATCTATCTATCTATCTATCTATCTATCTATCTATCTATCTATCTATCTATCTATCTATCAGCTAGCTAGCTACCTAGCTACTTATCTATCTACCTACCTACCTACCTATCTCTATCTGTCTGTATGTCCGTCTGTCCGTCTATCCGTTTGTCTGTCCGTCCGTCCGTCTATCCGTCCATCCTTACATCCTTCCATCCGTCCATCTATCTATCTATCTAGCTATCCATCTATCTATCTATCTATCTATCTATCTATCTATCTATCTATCTATCCGTCCGTCCGTCCGTCCGTCTGTTTGTCTAACTATCTATCTTAATAGATGTGTTTGACAATAATCAAAAAAGTTTGACAAAAAAACCTACTGAGGTCTTTACAGTATTCATTTTAATATGTATTAAATAATATGTTTTTTTGGCAGAATTTAAAACGACCATGGATTACGACAGCCTTGGATTGAGCCGAGATTACAACAAATCCTTCCAGATTGAGATTGAATCATGCCCAGCACTGAGGAGCCTGGCGTCCCGTGTCGTTCTCTACGCCTTCTTTTTTGTTGTGATCACCTGCACGGTGTTTGGGAACTTGCTGGTGGTCTTGTCCATCGCCTACTTCAAGCAGCTGCAGTCGGCAACAAACTACTTTGTGATGTCCCTGGCTGTAGCCGACTGTCTCGTGGGCCTCATCGTCATGCCTTACAGCATGGTACGGACAGTGGACAGGTGCTGGTACTTCGGCGCCCTCTTCTGTCGTATCCACTCCAGTCTCGATGTAATGCTTTGCACAGCTTCGATATTTCATCTCAGCAGCATCGCCTTCGACCGCTACTACGCCGTCTGCAACCCGCTCTTATACAGCCTGAAAATGTCCCACAGTCGAGTTGCCATTCTCATCGTTGCCTGTTGGGTTGTCCCCATGTTCATCTCCTTTGCTCCCATAATGCTCGATCTTCACGTTGCCGGCGTAAACGTCTATCTCCCTGAAAACTTGTGTGTGTTTCTGGTCAACCGCGTGTACGCAGTCATGGCTTCCGTGGTGGCCTTCTACTTGCCCATGGTTTTTATGCTACTAGCGTACTGGAGCATCTTCAAAGCTGCTAGAAGGCAGGCTATGCAGATCAATGCCATTGAAGGTCAAATGGCCGCCGGTGTTGGAAGAGACACAAGTAGGAAACGAAGACATCGAAACACTATCAAAAGAGAGAGGAAAGCGGCCAAGACCTTGGGTATCATCATGGGGGTCTTCCTCATCTTCTGGATGCCTTTCTTCACCGTGAACATTGTAGATCCATTCATCGATTACAGCACGGACGTGGTCGTTTGGGACGTGTCTCTGTGGCTCGGTTACATCAACTCCTCCCTGAATCCGTTCTTGTACGGGTTCTTCAATCGCTCGTTCCGTCGGGCGTTTCTCATGTTTCTGGGCTGTAAGGTGTGTCTGTCTGGAACGTCCACTGGAATGGAACTATCTCAGACTAGGAGAGAGCAGAGTGGACGAACTGAGAAGACGTGAAACATCACTGGTATCTCCCTGGTAATGATCTGTAAAGGCTCAATTGTGATTCAACAGATTCTCATGAATCATGGGACGTCTTTTGACTGAAGTCCAGATGGGATTGACCAGATATGCTGGACTTTTCTTCCCTATTTTACTGATGATAGCCTAGAAAAGGGTAGGGTAGGACATATACTACTAATACTACAAATCCTGCAGTATACAGGGCCATATACTGGCGGGCCAACTCAAGTAAATATCGATGTGATCTTCATGTCCCAATGTAATTACATTTTGGGCCAGATTTGGCCCCCGGGCCTGAGTTTGATTTAGCTTATTTTTGTTTAATTTTATGGGCATACTAGATTTTCTGTTTCAGTCTCAATTGTTAAGGACATTTATGGCTGTCCTAAATTTTGCTGTAACATTCTTTTGATTTGGTTGAAATGTAACATACTATAATATATAATGAATCTACATATATGTAGTCGTAGTTATTTATGGAGGTTTTAAAACTTAAGAGAAGATTGATTCAAATGTATTCACTCAATTTTATTGATTCCTTCAACACTTTGAACACATGACCATATCGCTTTGTAAAATAAACATCTAGGTTTTAGACTTAAATTACATTTTTGTACAAATGATGTCAATACTGTATGTATGAAAAACTTAAATACCTCACATGAACCGTGTACGATGAGCAGCAAAATAATACAATCTTACAACTCGGTCGACAGCGTTGACGGTTGAGACGAGGACGTGGTCTAACATGTGACCCTGCTGTTGGGGTGTGATTTTGTACTTCAAACCCCTGCCATGTCGCAGTGTCCCCCACAGGAAATGTCAATGTAAACTGTCCCATTAGTAGATAATAGTGGCACCTAGAGTTTCAACTGAGATGTTCGGTGACTCTGACACAGCTTGACATGACATGATCACTCACTGTTAACCTTCCTGGTCGTCTCACCAACGTGATGACGGCAGTGAAACAAACACATGATGTATCTGATGTCAAAGTTCACTCCTTGTGCTGAATGACTGCTTTTAGTCATTTCTTAAAATAAACCATTTACTGTCTGGTGTTCTAGTAAAATAAATACAGATTCTGCAGTGACCGTCTAGATGTCCGTCTCCTTCAGACCGTAGCAGTCAGACAGATCATAAAAGGGATAGCTGTTGGGTTCACAGGAGTGGTAAATCCCCATGGAGACAGTGTCTACCCGGTCAAACTGTCCAACCGCAGGTGCGGCACATTTCCCGGCCCCTCCCTTGAATTTATTTGACAAATCATTCACCTTCTCCTTCAGCTGGAAGGAGGACTTCTGTAGAGGCTCCAACAGGCTCCATTTTTTCAAATTAAGAGCGTGGCCTCGGCCCTTGTGTAAAAGGGAGCTCCCACAGGATTCGTTCCCGGCACCCAGCTGGTGGTCCTCTTTCCGATCCCTCGTCGTCCCTCTGACGGCGGTTCGCCATCGCTGATTGTAGAAGCGACGCAGTACCCTCCGTCTGTGGTGGCACTGGCACCTGAGCAGACGGGTGAAGGCTCTCTGGAACTCTTTGCTGGAGCAGGGATAAATCATGGGGTTGATGCAGCTGTTGAAGTAGCCCAACCAGAAGATCACCTTGAACACCGTCTCAGACGGTTTCAGGGCTGGGAAGAAGGACCCTGTGGATGGAAGAGTAGAAATGTGTCAATGCTGGATGGGAAACCAGCAATTGTTGCCGGTTGTGTTGGAAAACAAAAGAAGGAAAGGAAAGGAAACTTCTTGTCATTGTGATTCACACCACTGCACACAACAAGATGTGACCTCTGCATTTGACAACTAAACAACTTTGGGCAGTGAGTGTTTGACACCTGGTGGATTCCAACCTCCTGATCATAGTCTGGTTCCTTAACTACTTGGCAACCCTGCCCCGAGAAGAGCAAACTCACAGAACTGAAGCTAGAGGTGAAGTTTCTGCAAAGTTAAACATAACACCGAATAACAAAAGAGACTCTGTTTTGTTTCAAGTCTAAACCTAAAAAAAACAAACAATTTCACCAAAGTTCAGAGTTCTGTTCCTGTTACGATTTAGAACATTTTCAACATTTTAACATGTTTCCCAAAGACTGGTGCGCAAACCACAGGTGGACAGCTAAATATGAGTGGTGTGACGGTTCACTCACATAACAATCCGATTCATACGATCCAAACGATCAATCCAGTTTGATCCGATTCGGTTCAGTTCGATCGAAACCAATCCAAAACGATTAACTTGCACACCCCTAATATATATACAGTGTATATTAAGGATGTGACGATTCATTCACATAACGATCCGATTCATATCTGGATTCACCAGCTACGATCCGATTCAGGAACAATTCATAAAAAATATTAAACGATCGATCCAGTTTGATCCGATTTGGTTCAGTTTGATCTAAAACAATCCAAAACAATTAATTTGCACAAACTTACTAAAAAAAAATTTTCGGATCATCTTGTATCGGGTTTCCCCGGAGTTCACAATCTTTTTTGTTAATTCAGTTTATAGTTTTTTATGTGCTTTTTGAATAATGCTAATGTTCAGATATCGCTCACACATCAATGAAAGGTTCAATAACAACAGCAATGATTCAGGAATAATGTCGATTGTATTGGGTTGTGAGGACTTGTCTCTTTTAGAATATGGGTTGCCAGAAAAAAAATATTTTGGGCAACATCTGTTTATCACTATATACTGTTTTGGCAGCAGTGCAGAGGAGAGAGAGACAGTTGCTACAGAGAGGACAATTTGATGTGTCTGTGTTTGGACTTGAAAATCCTGAACGTCTTACAAATCTCGCTCTTTTATGTTGACAATTCCGCGGCCATCTGTGATGATATTTCACCCCGAGGACACAACGAGTTCAGGACGAGGCTTCAACCCTTTCTATACCATACTGCCCCCACATTAAGTGTTTTTTTCGTGAAATCAGCCCAACTTAAATTGCTTTGGTAATATCTTTGTGATGGCGGTGTTGACGGAACACTTACTGCTACTTTGTCTGTGTTTCCTTCTGGGTTTAATATCTTTTTTCCAGATTCTAATTTCACACAGTGCTGACCCTGCAATAATTTAGGAATAATGTCGATTGATTTGGGTTGTGAGGATTTCTTTTAAAATATGGGTTGCCAGAAAAAAAATATTTTGGGCAACATCTGTTTATCACTATATACCGTTTTGGCAGCAGTGCTGAGGACAGAGAGACAGTTGCTACAGAGAGGACAATTTGATGTGTCTGTGTTTGGACTTGAAAATCCTGAACGTCTTACAAATCTCGCTCTTTTATGTTGACAATTCCGCGGCCATCTGTGATGATATTTCACCCCGAGGACACAACGAGTTCAGGACGAGGCTTCAACCCTTTCTATACCATACTGCCCCCACATTAAGTGTTTTTTTCGTGAAATCAGCCCAACTTAAATTGCTTTGGTAATATCTTTGTGATGGCGGTGTTGACGGAACACTTACTGCTACTTTGTCTGTGTTTCCTTCTGGGTTTAATATCTTTTTTCCAGATTCTAATTTCACACAGTGCTGACCCTGAATGCTGAGGCAACATCTGACTGTGTTAATGGCAAAGGTTGCAGCGTCAACTCTACATAAACGTAAACAGAAAGAAGGTGACATTTACTCTCAGCCAACACTTCATCATCAAACAGGCTTCATGTCTCACTTTGAACTGTTTTATTTTGTAGCATCTAAAGTACGCTCTCACTCTGGTTACTGAACTCATTTATACAATAACACTGACTCAACAGCTTGAAATAATAAAGTAGATGCACTTATTACGGCGAGACAATGTTTTCCGATGACTTTTCCCCAAATTCACGTAAAGAAAAACATTTACTCCTTCCCTTGGCTGATTAACAACGTTAACGGTTCTGTTCTGTTAACCCATCATTTTACTTTGATGGTTTTATTTCTTGGTGAACCGTTAGCACAACACCTGGTTTACAACGACAGCAGTAAAAGATTTTACTGCCAGTTTTGTCACTTTAGAGCAGGGGCCAAACTGAGGCCCGGGGACCAAATCTGGGCCGCAAAGAAAATATATTTGGCCCCAAGTTTGTAGTCCCTATAAAGAGGTAAGATGTAGAATTAACAGTGTATATGTTATGTTATAGTATATATGATTTTGGTTTTTAGTTGTTGGACTGCAGAAAATATATTTATATGACAAAACAATTAAAATGGTAAGGCTGAACATAGTAAAGTAAGGCATAATAAGATAAAAATACTTGTCTTACTACAAACTTAATTTTTCTTTTTTTTTTCAAGTTGAAGATCCAGCTTTTTTGCAAAACTACAGTTTATTTCCATTAAAAAAAACAAAAGCTACACTTCATATCTGGACAGGAGACGGCTGTTTCATTTTTTCATTCTATATAAAGATTGGTCCAGGACTTCAATCTAAGTTTTAAAAAAATTTGATACCCTCGCTTTGGACCACATGTGTTAAACTCAAGGCCCGGGGGCCAAATGTGGCCCGCCAAGTCAATTTGTATGGCCCATGGAAACTTCCAAAACATTTTTTTAATGTCAATGCAGCATAGATTCTCAACCTGATAAATTAAAAATGGTTTCATTGCACAGCAAGAATCGTAGGTTTACCACAAAAACGATGAGAATATTAGTAAGTATTATTTATATACAGTATTGAATTAAATTTATTAATTTACTTTAAATAGAATATAGTAAAAAGGTTAAGAAAACAGACAATAAAAATGAGACGTAAAAGAAAACATTGTCATGTTTATGACTGTTACTCTGAGACACATACACAGCTGAAAGTCACGGTCATTGACACTGATGTCCTGTTATGCTACTAATAATAGCTGAACTAAAAGCTATGGACGACAGTGATCTATTACATTAGCGATGACGCAATAGGTCAATAAAAAGGTTCAACTCCCGGGGCCATAACTTCACCACTGAAACCTCTGATACTGCAGTAATATATTCAAGAATGGACTTTTTTTTATTTGTTAGATATGAAGATCCAGAAATGATTGATCTTATGAACTACACCTTGTTGGTTATTTGTCCTTAAGCATCATGACGTGGTGAAACGCTGGTTGTCATCAGCACATTTCCCATTCCGTCAGGATGACTCATAAAAGATGCGTCTCCACAAAGAGCTGACATTCATCACTGAGCAGGTATGACTGAGCACGGCTCTAACCTGCAGTGATGGCGTCGCTCATCACTCATCCGTTTGGGATTCTGATGATGTGGACTAGGACCAGATACCATGATTGATGTTATCATCCAGAATGACAATCACACACCTGGACCTGAATGTGATGTGTGTGATTTCCCATAGGGAAACTCAAATATTTTCAGTCTATAAATTTAGATTGGCAGGAAAAAAAAAAAAAAAAAAAAAAAAAAAAAAAAGGCCTGTGATCGTGATGTCTTTATAAAGTCAACTGTGGAACATTTTACATCTAGATAATAAAAATTCACCAGACCATACTGTGTATTTAGAGTGTGTTT
The DNA here is from genome assembly GCA_016785265.1 of Paraplagusia blochii. Taxonomy (NCBI): domain Eukaryota; kingdom Metazoa; phylum Chordata; class Actinopteri; order Pleuronectiformes; family Cynoglossidae; genus Paraplagusia; species Paraplagusia blochii. The sequence goes on from JAFBJS010057796.1 coordinate 13,566, forward strand.
TTCCTTTAAGTGCAGCTTTATATTCAGCTCACGTTTCCATATTAATTTATGAAACAGCTTTTTTGAAAAACCACAACTCACCACATCATTGATTGTGTGGTCCAACACTGAGCAGAGATTTTTTTTTAAAGAATAAAATTGTGCATAAATATTGAATAATAATAATTTATTATTAGCAATAACAATGATGATGATTACACTAATAAAATTTATTGCAATTTATTTATTGTATATTAATTGTTTTTTAAAACCAAAAAGTAAAAAAAGAAATAAAAAATTAAAATCCAAACAGTCTTCATTTATGTCAGAATTTTTTTTTTTTTTTCAGGGACAGAAGATAAGAAATGCAAAGTCAACAAACACCTACCCATGGGCAGAAAGAAGAAGAAGGGCAGCCAGCAGAGGATGAACATCCCCACCACGATGGCCAGGGTTTTGGCGGCTCTTTTTTCTCTGGAAAACTTGAGCAAACGCACAGACAGCGAACTTCGGAACGCGTGGTTCTTGTTGGTTTTGGAGCCGCTGCTGCGCGTCTCATCCAGGACGCTGCGGCAGTGGATCCTGAGGACCACCTCCATGGAGTTATCTCTCTCCCGCTTGACGCCCGCTTCCAGGCTCTTGGTGGTTCGCCGGGCCACCACGTAGACCTGGAAGTACATGATGAGGATGACCAGGAGTGGAAGGTAGAAGGAGAAGAGCGAGGAGAAGAGCGCGTAGCCAGGCTCCTCCGTGATCCTGCAGATGCTTTCGTCGACCGGCGGCGGCTCCTTCCACCCCAGGAGCGGTCCCACCGAGATGACGGTGGACGAGAGCCAGACCAGGACCAGGATCCCCACGGCTCTGCCCTCCGTCATGATACTCGGGTATTTGAGACAGTATTTCACCCCGATGTACCTGTCGATGGAAATGATGCAGAGGCTGAGGATGGACGCGGTGCAGCAGAGCACATCCACCGCTGCCCAGATGTTACAGAAAACTCGGCCGAACACCCAGCATCCCATCACCTCCAGAGATGCGGAGAAGGGAAACACGATGATGCTGAGGAGCAGGTCCGCGATGGCCAAGTTCACGATGAAGAAATTTGTGACCGTCTGTAAATGTTTATTGCACATCACGGAGAGGATCACCAGAATGTTGCCAACGATGGCAACTAATATGAAGACGCAGAGAAAAACGCCAAGAGCCACGACGCGTGGCTCCGTGGTGAAGTTCCTACAAGTCGATACGCTGTCGTTGGGAAGGAAGGTAGATCCATTGAGAGATTCTGCGGAAAAAGTCCCAGTGATGCTGTCACTTCTCGAGTTGCTCTCTGACATGTTGGGTTGCCATAAAAAGAACTTCAGACCAGAGTGGAAATACAACAACACACAGTCGTCAATCTCATCATCTCTTTATCTCCTGCGGTCAGATGGACAAAAGTCAAAAATCCATCATCTGCATCATCCGGTGAAGACTTCTGCAAAAAAAAAAAAAAAAAAAAACAAAACAAACAAAAAAAAAAAAAACTAAACAAACACCAAACCACATCAAGAAGACACTGTGAAAAAGATGCACTTGTCCATCACTGATTGTCCTTTCAAACTAAAATCATCTCAGTTGAAAAAATAAAATCTAATTTAAGGGTTTAATAATAATGATGATACTTTTTTCCCATCTCTCCATCCACGGACTGACCACAGACTCCCATTTTAACTAACAACTCCTTGATAACAGAGTCAGCGCTGGTACAGCAGGTCTGAAGCCACAGCTCCACCCACAAGTCACAGATTTAGTGTTGCATTCAATGTCTCCACAAGTGCAGGCTCCTTTAAATCGGTTGATAAATGAAAATAATAATAGGCTTAAAAAATAAATAATATTTTTGATTCCAGTTTTTCATTATCGCATAATATCTTTTGTTCTAATTTGTAAATAAAGTAAATTGGTTTTAATTATGATTTGTAACTTATCGAGTGGACTTGGGTCTGAAAGGCTTCAGGTTCTAGTCCACAAGCTGCCAGGTTGCCACTGACCTACAGGACGTCCAGTGGGCTCACAATATTGGGGCAGTGCGATTTGGTTGGCAGTGGGGCAGACTGCAGTCCCTGAGACCCCAGAAACAGAAATGATTTGTTTATCCAATAATACTCTACAAGGACATCCGTTGTGTCCTAAAATTGGACCTGTAGCCTCCTAGATGACAAGCACAAGTCATGCATCGAGGCTAAAATGCTAAAATACTTTTAGACATCTCTATGCCATCTATAGGGAATACATGAGAATTGCAGAGAAACAAACAGAATCATCATCACAGTAAAAATCATTCCTATATTTTACAGAACATGGATTACAAAACTTATGGACCACCTCTGGTCCCCGGGCCTTAGTTTGCCTGGTCTAGATCCACTGTTTTTGTCCCACTTATTAAAATAACAAGACACAACACAATCCTGGATGCCTTCAGGCAAAGTTGTGACTTCTTCCGGTGACACTGCAGCTGTCGCCCTCAGGCTCAGAGTCTGCATAACTTGAATAGAAGGACAGGCCTGAGCAGCCACATGGGAGCGTAAAGGAGCAGCCGGGTCAAGAGACAGGGTTACGCAGTGGACAAACAAAGGATGCATGGGAAAACATAGCGCTGGGTGTTTGAAATCTGCTGTGTCCACAGAGTTGTGACATCTGGTGGTATATATTTATATTATTTTTCTTTCTTTCTTTCTTTTTCACTCGGACAAACAATGCAGAGTCAGTCACGTTGCCCTCTTATTTGCCCTTATATTTTATTCCAATGTTGTAGGAAAACAGGGAGACGTGGTCAGTACAGCATGCAGTATAACAGATGTCAACAGATTTTTTTTAAAAAAAGACGAAATCATCACATTTTGTTTGCACACATGGCAATGTTTTAGCTCATAATACATCATTTCCTAGTGGTTGGAGTGTGACAAGCTGCTGAGAACAGACTAAATGTACTAATTGAAGTCCTTACTCATGAAGGGTATTAAAAGGTTTACGCCTCAAGTAAAAGTCTGACCGACTGCACTTTCTTCCACATGAAACCTTTACATTTCTGCACATATTCATTACCCAGAAGACACTGGTTTAATATTATATTAGTACACTAAACCTTCAGCTTCACATATCTTTGTCAGGAAGAGTATTCTGCACAGTATAGGAATAGGAATAGGAATTGTTTATTGTTCATCCCCTAAGGGGGAAACACACTTTTTACAGTGCCTCAAAAAGTTTACAAAAACAGAAGAGAAAGAAAGAAAGAACCAAAAGGCAACTGTCGATTGTTGCCTTTTGGTTCTGGCAACAATCGACTTTCGTTGCATCCTCTTTATTTGAAATCGTCATTTTACTCAATTCCTGAAATGTATTCTTTTCTTTTTAAAAAAAATAATAGTTCAATGACAGAAAGGACATGTATGGACACTGAAGACGGATAAATCCAAATTTCAATTTGACATGGTTACATGTACTAGTAATATATTGACAATTATATATACTGACAAAGATGATTGACAGTTGTTTTTATTTTTTTTACAAATGAAGAGTACTTTTAAAGTAACCTCCTCTCAGTCAAATTTTATTTATTTTATTTTATTTATAATATTTTATTGCAGTACCTCTATTTTATTTCTACAGTTCATTGAGTCAAATTTTGCTTTGTGATTTTTGGGAAGAATAATAATGGACTTGTCGCTAGACAGGTCTCAAGTCTGTCTGCCTGTCTGTCTCTCCCTGGGTAATTAGGTCAATCACTGTCACCTGTCTCCTGTGACGCTCTGTTAATCATTATCACACCTGTGTCCTGGGCTTAAATTCCTTTCACCCTCAGCCTGTGTTGCTACTGCCTTCTCCGTCAGGTCTGTTTGGTGGCATTGATCCTTTTTTCTTTTTCTTGTTCTCTAACCCTGGCTTGAACAAGTTGACAACAACAGCGGCTAACTATTACAAAACCACACACATGCCCGAAAGATTGAGTACTTTTTTTTTTCAACTGTTACTCTGGAATTCAAGAGAGAACATCAAAAACACCCTGAAAAAGACAACTTCATGAAGACACATGTGTGTCTGATCTAAAGGTGGACCATGAGGATTTCCCATCGGGCCTACAGTTCCTGACCACATATTGACAGAAGTGCAGCACTAAGTGGGATGAGGTTGGATTAATACCAATGGAAAATCATTAAAGCCAGATAGAGGAAGCTGAAGAAAATGAAAGTGTGAGATATGGACAATGAACTGAGATGAGAAGGTGTTTTTTGGTCCACACCACTAATGCTCTTCTGGAGGAGTCGGACAGTGGGGACATAGCAACCTGGGTGATGCTGACACTTCTAAGGAAGACAAGAAGTCACCACCAAGTCAAGTACAGGTAAAAGTACCTAACATATATTAACTATATGCTTCATGTCCTGACTCTTCAATGTCTTGACAAACTTTGTGTTAATGTACTTTACCAGTCTCGTAGAGTTGTCCACATTGTCAGTATATAGTTGGTCAATAGCAGTGGTTGCTAACCTTCTTTACCCATAAATGTAATATCAACCTTTACTGCGGCTGTGCTGTACTACACCATCATTGAATCTTCAATCATGACATTTTCAAAATAAAACATCCTTTAATTTTATTGGGAGTCTGAAGGACCTGCTGTTTTCAGATCTCTTAATGAAGAAAAAGAAAAAAACATATGAATGAATGATTTGAATTAGTAATAGTGGTGGCCCAGTGGTTAAGGACCCAGATTTGGGTCCAGAGGGTTTCAGGTTCAAATCCACCTACTACCAAGCTACCACCGAAGAGCACTAAGCATCGCATTGGTTTTATTGTACTGCACATATTTTGTTGCGTGTACTGGTGTGAGTCACAATGACAAGGAGTTTGTTTTCATTCCTCATTAGCAAATCTAGCACTGTTGCGTTGTCATTTTTGTTCCAAATGACCTATGGACCAGCACTAGTCCCTAAGCCATAGTTTGGGAACCCCTTGTCTCAGGGGTGTAAATATCAAGTTTCTTTATTTGTGTTTGACACAATTTCCAAACAGACATTTTATTAATACTCACTAGCACACATTTGACAAAGTGTAGGATGTAGCGTGAGAAAATTCTTGGTGTGTTTTTGGACACCCAGAATACACAGGCAGGACTCCGGGGAACAGACTCAGTAAACATGTAACATAGTGAGATTAAATGACTGGAAAAGGCTCAGTTGTAAACCAAGGAACATTAACTGCAGGCACTAATTGTTTCTAGAGAGTGTGTTTGTGTGTGTTAATTGTAAATATTACACTGTCCAAGTGTGGACACTGTTACTTCTGGGTGCATGAAAATCATCTGTCCAATAGGAATTCCCAAATTCTTGTTGAATTTCCTCACTTTGCCATATTGTATTTTATAGTGTTGGACTGACCTCAGCATTATTGAGTCCACCCAATTAAATCTGACCTAATCCAAAGTCACAGCTGATACCATAAAATTGCAGCACTGCTGTATTTGGCCTTGTTCAGCTGTGTGTTAACCTTCATTTTATATATGCTGACTCCAAATATTACATTTTTGATCTATTATTTGAGCCCTAGAATAAGTTCCTCCCATCCTCTCTCACCTCAAACTGCCAAGTTACTTTCTACTTATCTCCTCATTAGTTTCCTGAACAGCGCACAGACTCAAACATGTTTTAATTATGTGACGTTATTAATTATGCACCAAATATAATCTCTTTTTTTGGAACAAGATTGTGATGAAAGGTGTTCTATTCTCTTACTGAAAAAAATATTATACTTCTGGTTGTGTGAATCGCTCTTGCAGCTGATGTACTTGTAAAAACTGCTGGTATAGATCATGACAAGCAGCCTCCAGTATCACAAATGTACTCCAGTCAGTAGTACATAGGAAGTACATAACAGTTCAATTGAGCAGACGAGCTGAAGGAAAGGATCAAGGTACATATATGTGCATGTGTATATATGCGTTTTTGTTTGAGCGGCCATCCAGGTTATCATTCATAATAGCCTCTCACACATACTGATATAACATACTACTGAAAGTGCTCTCACATATACTAATGAAATGCTCTGGCACTTACTGCTGAAACGCTCTCTCATATACCACTTAAATGATCTATCACTTACAGTATATTACTGAAATGCTCTCACACATGCTATTGAAGTTACCTGACATATATCACTGAAATGCTCTCCTATAATGTATACTAGGGAAATGCTCTCATACACATACGACTGAAATTCTCACAGATATACTACTGAAATGCTCCTACAAATGCTACTAAGATGCTCTCACATACAGTATGCTACTGAAGAGATCCTGCATATACTGCTGAAATGCTCTCTGATATACCACAAAAATGCTTTCACACACACCACTGAAATACTCTCACATATACTACTGAAATGCTCCTACAAATGCTACTGAAATGCTCTCACACATGCTACTGAAGTTACCTGACATATATCACTGAAATGGTCTCACATAATGTATACTAGGGAAATGCTCTCGTACACATGCTACTGAAATACTCACAGATGTACTACTGAAATGCTCCTACAAATGCTACTAAAATGCTCTCACATATACTACTGAAGTGATCCTGCATATACTGCTGAAATGCTCTCACACATGCTACTGAAGCTACATGGCATATCACTGAAATGCATACTATGGAAATGCACTCATACACATACTCTTGAAATAGTCTCACATACTACTGAAATGCTTCTATAAATGCTACTGAAATGCTCTCATACATGCTACTGAAGTTACTTGACATTTATCACTGAAATACTCTCACATACTATATACTACGGAAATGCTCTCTTACACATGCCACTAAATGCTCTCACAAATACTACTGAACTGCTCTCATACACATTAATAAAACACCCCCACATAGTATTTGAAATGCTCCTTCATATACTACTGAAATGCTGTCGCATATAATACCATGATACTCCCATATACTACTGTAATGCTCTCACATATAATGTTAAAATGCTCTCACACATTACTGAAATACTTTCAAATATACTACTGACTAGCTTTCACATGTGCTTCTGTAATGCTCTCAGCTATGCTACTGAATTGCTTTCATATACTGTATGCTACTGAACTGCAGTGCTATTGTCAGCCTCTAAGACACTGTAGAGAGGTTCTTTTGCACATTGTAGTGACATAAAAATATCATTCAATATCATTTAAATGTGACAGTGCATTTCAGTAGCATGTCAGGGAGCATATCAGTAGTACATGGGAGAAAATATTTTACATCCTTGAGCATCGGCAGTGAAAAAAAAAAAACTTGATCCTTTCCTTAAGTTTGCTAGCACCATGGAACTTCCTCTTCATGTCTTTATCAACACTTCACTTCAACTCTCTTCTGTTACACTCGTACACTTCAAAAATCTCACAGAAGTGGTTTTATTTGGAGGAGATGAAAATCCTCAACCTTTCAAGACAACATCCATCTCACCAGGACAGTCTTTTTTGAGAATGATTGACTGGCAGCACTGCTGCCAATTAACCTTATAGCTGACCATATGTTGTAGAGTTATTGTCCACTGCAGGGTGCAATAAAAATGATGAATAAAACCATGATGAAGAAAAAAGCCAATAAACTGACTTGATCTGTTTCAGGAGGTCTTGACAGGTAATTAATAATACATTACCACTGCTGCAGGTATGTTCCTTCTCATATTTTTCAATCCCATACATAAGAGGCAGAGATAAATCAGCAAAAGTGTATCTTAAAATAGCTCAGGTCATTCATTGAAATTCTACATGGAACAACTTCAACCTTAATGGACATGTAGAAAATACCACCAGCAAGACTTTATTTCATTTCTGCATCAGAAACCATTACGGAAGAGCACTCTATGTAATTATGTCTCCTCCTTCAGAGATGCAGTTGAATGAATACAAAAGCCACTCTGTACGAGTAAAAATGACACATTTCTCTTATGTCATTGCCAGAAATTCTCAAGCTTCAGGAGTAGAACAGTTTACTGTTGATGAGGCACAAACCTGAGTTTGGCTAAAGAGGTTTTCAAAGCAACAGCAAGCAAAATGCTAATGAACACAAGTTAATTGACTGTATCCTTTCTTTTACAGAAAGGTAAGATATGCATGTTTGGTTTTGTGGAAATAGGAGAGTGAGCAGTGCTGTGGAAAAATCAACCTATTTCACCTAATTGATTTGAAAACTCTCATTTGTTCAATGCATGCAATTGAACAAATGAGCAAATGCAATGGCAAAAGCTCCAAAGTTATCAAAACATATACCATATACAAAAAACCAGTATATTTGTGATGCCCTAGAACTTGAGAACCCTTTTAATATAAAGTATGTTTTGTGGTTGTTGTTGCCCCCAACATTTTTGGTCGTTTGTTTCCAAAATGGGTTGCACCATGGTTAGCCAGTCTTTTTAATGTTGTTGAATGAGTTCATCTGTTGCCATAGGCCTACACATTTCTTGGTTGACATTGAAGCGTGTCACTGAAAGAACCTTTTTGATAGTGTTGCCAAAACGACCGAAGAGATGTGACTTGGTTGGAGACAGGTCACTCCTCAGTCCTGACTTGCAGGGGCAAGAGCGTTCTCCAAAAGGCCAAGGGAAAGAGACATCTATACTGCTGCAGACTCAGTCAAAGCCTGAAGTATTTTGGGGACATCACAGACAGGAAAAGCTAGGGTAAGACAGAGATGGTTTGGACATGTTCAGAGGGAACACTGAATCCCTCTAAACCAGAGAGGCTTACAAAATAATGAATTACCATAAGCTAGGTGTAAAATATTGCTGCTGACAGTGTTGCATAAAATACTTGATTCTCTCTGTAGAAATATTTATGCTGCACCTGTGACAAAGTTAATACACTTGGATGACTATTTCATCTATTCATTTATTTATGATCCAAACGTTTCCTTCTCAGTTCCTTGAAGACAGCCACGCTTCACAATCATTCACTGCAATTTCATAGACAACAAAGGAATTTTTTTTTTTTGCAAATAACTGTTCTGGGGCAATGGTGGTTTCTTTGTTGAAGGCAATATTTCAGTGGTAAATAACCTCAAGTTGTCTCAGTGGAAATGCTTTTTCCTTCTGTGTTTTACCTTATAGAGCTGGCTTTGTTGTCCTCTTGTGCTGAAGTGAGTATGAAGAGAATAAGACACAGAATCGTAGCAGTGTAGACCAAACTTGCGGAAACACTGGACAGCTTTAAATAATTATGATTCCCAGTGGCGAGCCGTGCATTTCAACCGTAGGCCCTCAGTGACGTCATACTTTTCAACGACAAATTGAAACGCCCCATAGTAACATGAGTATGACACTAGGAATTGACAATCCAGCTAACAAATATCCTAGTTCAGATTCAATATGTTGCAAGATGACATTGTCAGACACCAGGAGAGCTTAGCCAATCATGTACGTGTTGGCTTCTACATAGGGCCAGCTAGAAGACCCTGAGGTTGCAATCTTGCAAGATGATTGGTCTGAGTGCTGTAAACTGAACGGGTTGTGTCCATTGACTTACAGTGGGCAGAGCCTTCACTTTTGATTCTGAAGGCTCTGGCAGATTTTATGGAACCTGACAACACTAGCTAGCTAAAATATTTCTTACATTGGATAAAAAGGTTTTATACAACTTTTTAAATGTAAAAGTTGTATAAAAATTTTATTTTTATCTTATTATATAATATCTTTATATTAATACAAGATAAATAATAAAACAATTTTATTTAAAAATATTTATGAATACATGTGTTTTTCTGAGTACGTTTCGGCCAGCAGCGAAGGCTTTGCTGGCCCTTACGGCCCACCACTGATGAGTCCACTGGGAGTCCTTATCTCCTGTCCATGGATGGATGTCTTGCCCCTGATCCTCAGCCAGGTGTCATTGTCAGTAAAGTCAAGGTTTGTTGGTAGGGCAGATAGTTAGCATCTTAACTGGTCCTTGCTTCCTCACAGCACAAAATGACGCATCTCACTTCATCTCTTACAATAAATTCAGTGGCTTACATAGAGCATTTCAGACTGTGAGTTTAATCTTGTTAAAATAACAAAAACAAGTTTTAAGTAGTTGCCAAATTATCTCTGCTTCCCCCTGTTCTCCTACGTACAAGTTGTACTGGTTGACAGTTTGTTTTTTGAGGCCCCAAACATCATGTCATGTTGTGGTGGTGGTTATTCTGTTTCTCAGTATCTTTCAGATTGTTTTTTCGTTTCTCCACAAAATCCTGTCTGAATCCACTGTAAACCTATTATTCTGGGCAGAGAACTCTACACAACCACACAATCTCTGAGGTGTGCACCTCTGACAGGAAAAGTTGAATATCAACTGATGCCGTGCCAGCTAAAAATAAACTCAGACAAAACTTCTTTGTTCACTCAACTGACCGATCAAAGTTAAAGAAGCAAAGTTAAAACCTTTTTTCTTTTTACATTAAAAAACATTTTTTATTGTTCCTGTTGACCTGTAATTGTGTTCTGATCCATTCCTGTCGCACAACTCCGACAATTCTGTGTCTGTTCTTTGTCTTTGCATCTAGCCCCGCCTCTTCTGCTGAGATGTGCGCATACAGATCCTGCAGAATTTCACTCTTCACTCTAAACAAAGTGATGTAATGTGAGATTTACTCGCCCCCAGGTCTTGCACAGACCACTCCAACAAGTTGCAATTACTACATTACTGGACGATGTAAAACACTGAAATCAAGACATAAATTGAACTTGTGTCACAACTCGCAGTTCTTGAGGTCAACACAACATTGTATTGTAATCGTTGAACATCATAGCTATGATCCTTGATACATGGATACAGTTGAACTCAGTTCAAGACATATATGTATGTATATATACATATATGTGTGTGTTTATATATATATGTGTGTGTATGTATATATATATAATGTGTGTGTATATGTATGTATGTATGTATGTGTGTGTGTGTATATATGTATATATGTATATATGTGTATATATGTATATATATATATATATTTATTATATATATGTATATTAGATGTATATTTAACAGAATGTATTAAAGTCATTTTTTAACAGTTTAATAAAACAACACTGATCTGTATATATATATATGTATATTTCTGGCCATTTTACATGGTTTTATTGACGGTGACAAAAATCACTTCCGTTCCTACATCACTAACAATAACATTGACCACTTGATATTTTCTAATCATTCTGATATTACCTCCTGTCAACACCTTCCTATGTCTGATCTCCTCCTACAGTCAAAACATGGTGATTTGCTTGCTTAGGTGACCATGTGATGGACTGACAGTCTCACACTGCAGAGTGTAGCCTGTCCTCAGCAGACATCTGCTGGCATCAGTTCAAGCCCCTATGTGACCCTGAACGTGACCAAAACACTTTTCTTTTTCTATATAAAGCTCTGTCGTTAGTGTGTTTTAAGATTCTGCCCAGACATGAAGAAAACGGATGTACTGTTTTTTTTTTTTTTTTCTTGCATACGTGCCTTAGATTTGGAACACAAACAATGACTTATCACACAATTTGATGTTTTCACATTTGCCAAGCTGCCACGAGTAAACCCTACGCGGACCATTAACTTTAATCTGATTACAATACAACGCCATGGCAACCAAGTGCTTTTGTGTCCTGAACCTACAGAAACCCTGTGCCAGACTACAGAGCAGAGTCTCAGCAAACTTGACCGGGCCGGCCCTGAGAGGTTTCAGATGATGATAATTTTCTGTAATTTAAGTCAAATATGGTGAAAAATATGCCAATATACACAAGAGAAAGTGAAGTGTAACAAAACAACAAATACCTTCTTCGTGGTATTTTTCTAAACTGCTACTCAAAGGTCTTGAAGTCATTACTGGAACATGCCCCACACACAAAAAAGCAGGGTTTCAAAATAAAGGGTCAGTTCTATCCTGCATGATTATGCAATAGTCTATTAAGGTAGAAGTTGTTATTTTTGTAAATTTTTCAAGTGTTCTCAAGTGTGTGTGTATGTGTGTGTGTGTGTGTGTGTGTGTGTGTGTGTGTTCTCCATCAAGCTAGCAATCAGACTTCTTTCCACCTCCAAAAATGATATCCTGTTCAGGAAGTATTTGTTTTATTTTTGTCATTTTAATTTGATCTATAATTTGTCAGTTTCAGTAGAAAATCACAAGCAGAAAATCTACAGAAATAAGACCTCTGGGAACAAGGACGTGGTGATTTGGGGGTATTTCTACTCTGGCTTTGGACTGTGAGAGTACAACTTCATGATTTCTTAAACTTTCCTAAAGAAACTTCAGAGGAACTAATGCAGGTCTGTCTGTCTGTCTGTCTCTCTCTGACCCGTAAACAGCAATCAGAACAATCCTCTATACACTTTATATATGCATCTATATAAAGAATTATCAAGAAATGCAAGGGAAAATATTTCATTTCAATGTCTTCCTAGGATGAATAATTCAAGGAAGTTTATTTGAATGATAGATTGGAAGATATGCAATTATGTATATATATATATATTTTTCAAATTCATGCATATTGCAGCTCACATGTATTATTTATGCCTGGTTTTAATGTTAAATTGTGTTATCATAATTTAGCAGATTTTGTCTGAGCTGATCAGCTTAACATGCAGTGTGTGACTACGTATGTGGCTGTTGTTGTTCACTATGGAGAATTTCTCCTTTTCTTTGTTTAGCCTTTAGCAACAGTTTACAAAAATGTAGAAACACATCTGTTATCTTTATACTGAAACCCCGGATTTTTTTTTTTTTATGGGATATACACTAACCAAGTTCTGTTTCTGTATTTTCTGACCAGACTTAAGAATTACTATTTATACTATACTAGCTAACCTATAGGAATTATTATATTGGTAAGCCTATATAGATCTGATGTGACGTCTACATCTTTTTTTTTTTTTTTTTTTATGACAACATAGCCCAGGACACAGAACTTCTTTTTGGTCCATTATGTCACTTCCCTGTACTTGTTTTACATCAGGGGTCTCCAACGTGCGACCTGTCGGCCATTTGTGGCCCATGAAATATTTCGTGGCCCCTGCCTTCATATCAACGTTGGTGCCGCCCACAAGATTTATAGAAGGCTTTAACTGCTAGTCAACACTGACCTAAATGTTAATGTTGGATGCATTTGGTGATGAACTTTGCTGTGGATGTATGCAAGTGTTGCAACTTTCCTTCGTTTGCAATATTCCCTTTCATCCACCACAGTTTTCTCCTCCATACTCCTCATCTAGAGCATTGTTCTACACAGCACCTGTGAGAAACTGACGTTTTATAAAATACCTTTTTATCTTGTATTGTACAATAAAAGCTGATTCAGCCTTTGGTGAAATTACATCGGGGGCAGCGGCAGTGAACCTATTCGGGTTTGAAACCCCTGTTTCACATAAATTCTCACCATTTAAATCCTCGGATTCCTTTTAAGTTGCCAAAGTAGCAAATGTCAGGACATGCGTTACGGGTCAGACAGAAGATCACTTCTCTCTTATTCCTGATTGGTTTCATGAGAACACACGGAACACAAAGACCTTGATTCAAGCATCTGGAAAGGATCTGAAGACTCTAATTAATTCTGTCTGATACCGTTTGAACAGCGGCTCCGCCATAAAACTTCTGACCAACATCTGTTAATCATATGTAATCAGAAGATGGGAAGCTTAGGTTTTTATTCCCATGCTCACGTCGGTGTTTGTCGTAGAGTTGAAAACACGCCGCTCATAGATGATGTAAAATAAATATTGATTCCCAAAATCTTAAACCTAAGAAATGTTAATTGCTGTAAAAGTGAATGTAATAATTACTCTGTAACCTTGTGTGTAACAGTAGCATCAATCAATTTATCTGGGTAGGAGTAACAGCCGCTTACACTTTCTCATTACATAAGCATACGCTTGCAATTACATAACATTTGAAGGATGCACCTAATCTTTTAATATAACATGAACGTAGTCCCCTAACGACACCAAAGGAGTTGCTTCACTTTCTCAAAGAACCCTGAGTCACATGATCCAGGCCCTTGTGTGATGTTTGGAGGGAAGGGTCATACGAAATGAGAGAAAACGTTTGCTTGTTTTCAAGGAGAAACAGTGGCAGAAAAGTATGTGATTGTGGTGCACAACGCGTAGGACAAGGTGATGTTAAAGCATGCAGTGACATATGTACAATAAAAGCGTTGTGCAATGGTGGACAAATATTTTCTTGTTTCATGGCTCGCAAAAGCTATGCTTTTTGATAATCCTTACTTTACAAAAACTGGCAAGCCTAGTTCATATTTCAGATACCTTTGTAATAAAGGAATTTCAGTCATTTCTGATGAAAATGAATGCCATTCAAAAAATGACATGTGATGAAATTAAGCTTTAAAAACAGACAAAAAGAATGTGTGACTCAGTGTTTAATTTACACCTTTTTTTTAAATGTCTTATTATAATAAAATGACTTATTAATTTAGTAAAAACAGGGATTTTTTTATGAAATATTTCTGTCCTGTTAGAGCTTTTAGACTTTGCAAACAATTACAAACTGATTGGAAAAGCATAAAGAATATTTTGAATTTTATATAGAATCACTAACTTTGCAGACAGCTACGTTTTTTTTTTGTTTGTTTTTTTTTCTTGATTAAGAAAATGTCTCCTTCGCCAGAAGTAAACTAAAAACTGGGCGACAGCAGCTATTGTTACAATGACATTAATAGAATCTGACCCAGTTACATGACAACAGACCAGCATTGTTTCTTTTCAAAACGGGTTTTTAGCCGGAAATGCTGCAATAGAGATGCTGCAAAACATTCTGTTGACATATTGTTACCAAAATGTCAGGACAATAAAAGAGTAGCTGACTGATGAGTGTACACTGACACGCGTGACACTTAAAGTGAATTTTAAAAAGGCAGAGCAGTGAGGACAACAGGAAATTGTTTGATAAGTGGAGTCTGTACTTGGCTATTGTGTAAAAAAAAAAACAGACCATGTATTAAATGTATTAAAATATGTATTAAAATATTCTTCGGTTTGTTTTACGATTTTGAGACATGATGATAATACATATGTTTAATAGAAAATCTTGCATTGTATATTATGAATGTGATTCTTATTTACTTATTTATTTTTAATTGCTTTTCTTTTGTATATCAATATGTGCAACAAGGAAATCTGAAAATGTTTGTGTGATTTACTTCAAATGCCAGCCCCGTGATTTAATTTAACCTTTAACCATTCAAGAAATAATTTCATACCGCTTTTGTTACAGAACTACTCTTCATACAACATGAGTTTTAGAAACCAAACTCTCATGTAATCACAGCACCTCCCTCATTTCACAGAAAGTTGCCTGCAGGACTCACAATCTGGCCATTTAATTTTATTAGTCGTAGTCAAGTACAGCAAAATGAATCCATTTAACTTCCCTGTGTTTGCAGTAATGTATCTTAAACTGTACATAATAGCAACACTTACAAATGATGCCATAATGTTGTTCACGTAAAACCTGACCCCTGCCGCTCATGACTCACAACACAGTCATTAACAGAAAGCTAATGGCCATGACATGAATGCATCTGCGAGCAACAGCTAACAGTGCTGTTCATTTGGAAAGTCCTATTTCAAGCAAATTCCCCTTTGCATGAATAAAGCCTTTTTTTTATAATTTATAATTCTTTATTTTTTAAAAGCTTTGTCTTTATTATTCTCTATGAAGAATAAAAGTTAAATTAATATTTTGCTTTGAAAGTGAAGTTGTGGAGCCAATAGATTTTTGGCCAGATCAGAGCATTAAGTTTAATAAAAAAGAAAAAAAAAAACGTGCATCTGAATTGCAAAGCATTGCATCATTGTATTTAATTTATGTTTTTACATGCAATGGCTTTTTAAAAAAATCTTCATATCTAGTGGGAGGGTGGCTTTAAATCCAAGATATAAAAGCAGCTGACGCCACC
>JAFBJS010057796.1:29703-73793 GCA_016785265.1 Paraplagusia blochii
TCCAAGATATAAAAGGCATAGATTAAGGTGTTTTTATTTTTTATTTATTTCTTAGATGTTGAACAGTTATTATTAATATTATTGTTCATGCGATCGATCAGTATCATTTATCTGCCGGGATGCAGGCGCAGCTGACGCCACCCAAATCCCACTGCTCCATACTGTGGGCCTTTGTGTGGGTGGTGAGTCCGCTTCAGGTTATTTGAGTTGGGACTGTGCTATGCTCAGAGCACCTCAGTAACAA
The DNA here is from genome assembly GCA_016785265.1 of Paraplagusia blochii. Taxonomy (NCBI): domain Eukaryota; kingdom Metazoa; phylum Chordata; class Actinopteri; order Pleuronectiformes; family Cynoglossidae; genus Paraplagusia; species Paraplagusia blochii. The sequence goes on from JAFBJS010057796.1 coordinate 29,948, forward strand.
CCTTTGAATCCACAGCTGGTGGATTCAAACCTGAAGCCATGCAGACCCAAGTCCGCATTCTTAACCACTTGGCCACTACTGCCAACTACTGTTATTATTGTCATTATTACTGCTGTTGTTATTAAAACCATTAACATTATTGTTATCATTGTTGAGCTAGAAGTTAGGGAAGCAGACTTAGGTTGGGAAGGCTACAGTTTGGAGTTTACCACTGAGGTACTCTGAGCATAGCACCGTCCTGAGGTTCACCACCCACAAAAAGGCTCACAGTATGGTGAGGGTGATTTGGGTGGCAGTTGTGGAGACTGCTGCCCGTGCAACCCAGGGACATACAAGCTGATGAAGACGAACAAATTAATTATTATTATACATTATGGAAAATGAGTATAGTATATTATTCAACTGATGACAGTATTCAGGTGAAAATGCAGTCTACAGTGTGCACGTGAACATAAAAAGGGCCTGAATTAAAGACTGTGCTCCTTTTCATAGACTGATTGTGGAACACATCTCGTTTCAATGCGTAATTTGATTTTTTTCAATCAGTTTCTCTTTTTTTTATATAGCTCTCTCTCTCTCTTTCTCTCTCCCTGTTTCTAGCTCTCTCTTCCCTTCCCTCTGCTCTCCGTCATTACATAGCAACAGCATGCAATCATTTGGTATGAGTCATCACCCTCCAGATACTCCCGCCTCCCTCTCCATGTCGGCTCACAGCCGCCGCCTGACTGTGCAGTGACACATTTCAACTTAATGGTATTTTTCCAGAGTTTTCACCTCCAGCCTGATAGCCACAAAGAATTGTGGGGTAGGATAAATGAGGTGAAATTGAACTGAGCAAAAGCAAGAGATCAGAAACATTTGCCTAAAATAATAAGATAATAAGAAAACAAAAAGTTCAGGCCAGGATAAGAACAGGGAGGAGGAACACTGATTTGATGGATGCCTCAAAATAAGAATTATTGAAACTAATCACTACACGTGCTTCTGCAATTCTGAGGCGTTATCACAGCAAATGATGGACTGTAGTACACGTGCAGTACTGGTATGAGACTTGTGTTTTACTGCAGTCAGTTGTTTGTTGCCTATGATCATCTAAACTCTGATGGAAAGTTCACTGCACGGCACCAAATTTGACCTGCAGGAGCAGTGAGTGCTGAACGCACGCCATCTCTTTGACGTTCTGCATATTTGTTTATTTCAGTAATGGCTGCAACATTGCAGTCTCACATTCATTTATATTGACTATCAGTGCTGTTCTGTAACTCCCACTCCAACCGTATTAGCCAAAGCTAAATTATCGAAAGTGAATATATATCTATAGTCGGTGCATCTGCATGATAAATCTTCAGAATTCCTTTTTTTTTTTTCCTCACTGGTCCCACTGATCACACATTGACTCCAATGATTTAGTACCAATGATTTATGAGAAAGAGCCGAGTGTGTTGCACGAGTGACAAGGATTTTTCATGATTTATCATTATTATTCATTATGTTGATGGATCCATCATCTATCAGGAGGCGACTATCAGTTTACTGTTAAGTAAAACCATATATAAAATCACTGCATCCCCATGAACCTACATGCAAGTGATGAGCCCAATGGAAGGCACCCAATGCTTGAACTGGGATTGAATCTTGCGCCACATTTTTTACTTGCTTGTATTGCTGACAACTATGAACACCGTTGCTTTTTCTCCATCAGTCCAAGGACATAGATGCAGTCCTTGGACACTAGGCCAGGAGTAGGTAGACTTTTTGACTTGCGGCACAGAAATGGTTCAAAAATTGGACGCGGTGGCCGAGTTCAATCTTTTTTGCTAATAAAGTAAATGGCGCGTCAAGATCATGCATGTAGATTAAAATTCTAAAATACTTTTAGTCTTATCTTTACCTTTTATGGATGAAAGATGGACATTGCAGACAAATGGCAGACGTATCACAATATTTACCAATTTTAAAGTTTGTTGGGCCGGATCACAAAGCTTAACGGACTGCATCTGGTCCCCGGACCTTAGCTTACCAAAGCCTGCTCTAGATATTACTATAAATCGATATATATATAGTTTTTCCTAAGATTTGTGGAAATGCGTGAGTGCGACTAATGTACAGAATGTTTGACCAAGTGGTGGACTGTAAATTGACACTTTGACATTAAGGATTGGAAGAAAGTTTGTCAGATAACAAGGAATAATAATTCCTATCCAGATTTCCCGTCCTTGCAGTTGGGAGTCAAGGTCATCCTAGGTCCACAGGTCCAGTGTGCTGGCTTGTTTGGCTTCCTGTCCTTTGCCTTTCCACTGCAAGTGTTGTTGGGCACAAGAACACGAGACACTGATTAAAAGTGTGGCAAGCAGTTTATATAAAAATAATGTGCTTTTACAGTACAGACAGAGGCAACTAAAGGCAAGAGACTGTCAGAAATGTGAAGCAGTGAGGAAAAACAATATAAATAATCAGCGTTTAGCCCAACCACACATTGGCATTGTCAACAGAACCACATAATATCTTGTTGTTTTTTTTTATATGTATGACCTAATGTATCATTATTGCTCTCTTCCTTCAGGGTAGACTGAGGTCAGTCAACATTACACTTAAAAAAACACAAAACAAAACATGATTTGTAGCAACCCAGCAACTGTGCCACTAAACAAACAACCAAGGGCAACTAAGACCTGGCACATAACTGAGGAAAAAAAAAAAAAGTCTGTGAGCTTTCCAACGTTGTGCTTTCTTCTAAAAAATGTACTGGAAGTCATGGTTTATTTTTATCATGACAGACCCTCCACACAAGTCCCGCTGCCACTGCTCTACGTCTCTGCCACAGCGCTGAAAGGTTAATACATAATTTATATTCCTGCAACAACGAGAGCACGGAAGTCCTGGCTAATGAGATTGTATTCAGAAAAAAAAATTAATAAAGAAGGTAAATGACTCTAACAGTAGCTGAAGGAAAAGATTATTCCTTTACACAAACCTTTGAGAGAAACCTCTCAGTCTATTTGTATAAATAAACATCTTTAAAATGGAAAATATACTGAGGTTGAAAAAAGTCAAACCAGTTGTACCTCAAATCTTCACACAGTTTGAAACCAAAATAGACAAACCCATCGCCTCATTATCTCAACCATTCTGCATAATTCCTCAACAATGCATATGCTATTAAATAGGGGTGTGCAAATTGATCATTTTGGATCGAACCGAACCAAATCGGATCGAAACTGGATCGATCTTTTAATATTTTTATGAATTGTTCCTGAATCGGATCGTAGCCTGTGATTCGAGATATGAATCGGATCGTTATGTTAAATAAATGTATAAAACACATATTAAGGTAATTTGATTATCTTTATGTTAATTTTACAATGTAAAAATGATGTAGATATTAATTTCCTCCTGTTTTCCTTCTGGTCTGTCCCTTTTTCAAGGGTTGCCAGATCCAATCCCCCTTTTCTGCACTACTATACTCTATTCTCTGCATCTTTTACTCTAAATTGTGAGGATATACGTATCTTTCACATCCTCAAATAAGACTCGGATTATTCCCCATCTTTCATAATGTTTTTACACTATTTTTGTCAAATCTTAATGGGAACTTTTAGCTCTATTCCTTTTTAAAATGTTTTTTTTTCTCTATGTTTTCCTTCTTGGTTGTTGCTGCAGATTCAATTTCATCGACTATGGTTCAGTGTAATCTAATAGTGTTGTATTGTATTTTATAAACTCAAGCTAATGAAATTTAATCTGATCTCAACTAATTTAATATGATGTTATTGTTCTAATAATAATACACGATGCACCATAAAAATTTAATAGTATTTATATTTGCTTGTCTGTATTTTGGCATCTCAGATTAATCCATAACATAATAATCAATCTAATTGTGAATACTCAACAACGCTGCAGCTTTTCTTTGCTGTCCTTTTGCTGCACTGCTAGAGTGTTGCTGTTTGCACGCAGAGCAGAGAACACACATGTAGATTGTTTGTCTTAAACTTCCTGTCCATTCATTTACATACCCCTCCCTCCTAGGGGCTGGTGGACGAAATCACACTCATGCAGAAAGCCCCAGAGATCCAGAGGCGGTTCAGAGGCTGAGTCAAAGTTTCTGGGAACTAATCTTTAATTTGGCGTCTCTTCTTCTCAGATCAATCTGGGTCTAACTGACAACAATCCACAAAGACTGAGATGTGATGAGATGCTATGATAATGAGGATTTGGTGAAAATCTTCTTTTAATTATACTCACAGGAATATGACTGAAGCCAAAAGACTTAGCCTGGTTAATGCCTCAAGTTTACACTTTAATAAAAAAAAAAATCATGCCGTCAGACCAGACTTGTTATTCCTTAGAGTTAGACAAAAGCTAAATGCATTAACCACACTTACCAACAGGGGGGCAAACACGTCTGCTCTCTGGGGCCCGGGGTAGCCTTATAAACTCTAATTAAGGAAACATCCATGTTGTTGAGGGATGGATAAGTGAGTTGTGGGCCGGAGGTGGCTGCCATGTCACAAGTTTGTTGATTTAATCTTATAACTTATCTTTTCTATAGAGGATGGGTCATTAATACAGTAAATAAATGTATTTGATGCATTTTGAATCCTGGTATGGATCAGTGTCAAAAACTCAATACAGGACAGAAGAGCAACCATTCATTCAATGCCTTCCTTCCATGAGGATAATTCAAGTCAGTGAGTCTCTAATTTCTTTTTCCGAAAAAGAAAAAAGGTGGAAAATGTTGATTGGCATGAGTTGGAGAAGAGTAACCTTTCTTGACATTTTGCCCAAAGGCTGCAATACAAATAAATAGAGCCTGGACAGGAGGAGGCCACAATCTCACCTGCATATCTCAAAGTGCTTGAGGTGTTTAGATGTCCAAGGGGAAGATTGAGGGTTTTACTGCCGTATGCTGTTGCATGAGGCAGTTTCAACACATTCCACACAGTAGTGGACGTCTTACTCACTAATGGCGTGGTGTGTCAGTGACCCAATATTGTTTATAGCTCAGAAAGGTCCTTTATATACAAATAAATATTGGCCTGTTGACTAGGGTAAGGGCTTTGTTTGTCCTTCATTTGTCCTTTGTTTCACAGCAACGTTTTTTTTTCCACAGGTAAATTCTGCTAAATTAACCTGGTGGATGGATGGATATATCTTAACAGTAACAGTGAGAATTGTGTGTAGATTTTTTTTTTGTCATCTACCTGCAGTTATTGAAGAAAATCTGTTCTGTTGTAATTGCTGCGATCACAGTTAATCATGATTAATCATGCTTAAGTTTAAATATCCACTCTGTTAGTAAAGGTATCCATAATAATAATATAACTAATGGCCACTGATCATAAGATGAGTGGTATAGATGAATTTTCTGCTTCTACAAAAATAGAAAATGTATAAAATCTCATCTTTAAAAACAATGTAAAGGTATTCGCGATGGTAAGTAAGAAGTCAGTTGAAGTGTGGGTATGAAGTAAGACTGTTGTGGCCAAAGGTACAGGGGTAAATGCACCGTTATTTCAACATTCTGTCAACAAGACAGCCTGGGGAGATGAACATGATCAGATCTCAACTCAAAAGCACAAAGACTCTAGGAACTATAGCTTATCTTCAAGTCCCCTCTTCGGGTCCTGAGTGATGCTTCTGCCCTGGTGATAAGAGCCTGTTGACTAGTGTTGGTAAGGGCTTCATTTGTCTTTAGGCAGCGAAGTGGTTAACTTAGGAGATAAATATTTTTTAACTGGAACAGTGACAAATTGGGTATCGATTTATTGTATCTCATAATTAAAAACGAGAATTATTAATCAGTTTGTGTTTGAAGTAAGACTGCTGTGGCTAAAGGTACATAACATGACAGCCTGGGGAGATGAATATTATCAGATCTCAGCTCAAAAGCACCAAGACTCCAGAAACTCAATGAAGAACTTTTTTAACTGATCTGTTGATGACATGATGGTAAGCAGAGTTTCTGTTTTATTGTGTTTTGGAGATTAGACCTAGGTGTGTTTGATACTTTTTAGGGTGAATTAATTGGAATTGCTATCTGGAGGTTCACAATTTTGTCGACTTTAGGACAATATAGATTTCTGATTGATGTGCTGTTGTGCATGAGAAGTCCATCCAATGGACCATTACATTACAATGCTGATTTTGATTACGTGCTGGCATCAGTGAGTTCTTTAACATGCTAATATTGAAGAAGAAGAAGGGGTTTTTCATGAAGATTAACTCAGAATATATAATCTGGGTGTTACATTGTACAAATTACGAGGTCAGAGGTTCAATACCCCCAGCGGTTGAGTCTCTTTCTTCTTGGTGTCTGGCTCCTCTGGTCTGCTGACCTTATCTGAACCCGCCGTGCTGCAGTAATGACTGCAGGTGATTTGTGAATGGGTGTGTTCAGGTGAATATTCGCGTGTCAAACTCCATGGACTTGTATTAGTGTTGAAAAAAAAATCCCAAGAATGAAAAGATTTAAAGATATTTAGAGTTTTTTTTTTTTTTAAATAGTTATGAGGAACCTTGACTTAAGCTTTTTGCACTTGACCAATTCACCGCAGATTTTCCTCTCGCTCCAACAATAACACATGAAATAAATCAACAAGGTATTCAGCAAATTTGGTATCTTAAGTCTCTAAGTTAGTTTTAGCCAAACAAACTAGTTTAGTTTGCCAAGTCAAATTAACAATTTATTTTGTATTGGCAGAATTGTATTGAAGAGAATAAAGGAAAGTAAAGTTATGTCAAACAAGGTTGATGTTTTTAAGTCTTCTAGACGATCCTAGAATAATAATTTTTTTGTGTTTTTTTTTTTATCTTTGCCACAGTGACAGACCAATGAGAGATATTTTGTGTGGTGGTGAAGTGTATATATATATATATATATATTCTATTTTCAATGATTGCCTGTGGATTAGAAGTTTGAAGAGCACACATCAGAGTGACATAACTACATTTTGTACAATGAAAAAGTATTTGCTTAATATATAACTATGTGAAAATGTCAGTGTCACAAAAAAATGAGTATTTGTATGTAAATCTTCATCGGGAACATGATATGTTTCTGGAACTTTCTGCTCACCTTTACTACAGGAGAGAAGAAGAATATGAGCAGTTTTCTGTATTTCTTTTGTTCAACTTTAAACTTTTCTGGGAAGAGAATTATTGGACTAAACAAACAGTCCTCCTAGAATATGATGTCTGGGATTAAGAAGGAAAAATGAGCATCAATACCAAAAGAAATGATCTGAATATGTCATCCCAGAGACGTTAAGCCAAGAAAAGCAACTGATAAAGTCAACAGAACAGGAATATTCCTGCTACTTTTTAGGTACATATTTCTTTAATTTCCTACTTCAAGAGAAATGTTGTGACATTTCCATTCTGCAGATTTTCAAAATTACATTCCTTAAGATTTGTACTATAATATATAAAGAACAGTTACACTTTATCATTCTGGTTGTTTTCAAGAGTTTTTCCTAAAAGAGCATAACAAGTCAACAGTATACCAGTGGTGGCTTCATTTGGTCCTGATGGACTTTTGTTCATTTTTAGTTTTAAAAAAAAGCAACTCAATCAGGAACCCATTACACAGCCGGCGTATAAAGTGGAAATATCTCAGTCAGACTGTCAAAGTGATTTGACCTTGTTTTTTTCAGTATCTTCCTTCTCCTGCACATTATTATTTCAGCATCATTCCCAAATAAAGGAAGAAAAGCTGGACTTTATTGCTTCATTTTAAGGTTAGGAAAAAAAATACCTTCACATCAATATCACTACGGTCACAATATTTTTAGGGGTCAGTCCTCTCCAGGGTGTGTTGGTCAGTGCAAATTTTCACAACACACTGAATACTTTATATGCTGCAATGGATTCTCTGCCCCAATCAAAAAAATGTCATAAATATGTTAAGAGTATGTTGGTATGTATATTTTTTCCTTCCAACCCTTTAATTGTGCATTTTTGTAAGAACTGTGTATTCCATCTTGTTATTCATTACAGCTGCGTCTGTATCATTGTGATGTTGCGAAGGACATTTCAAGATGGTTGTGTTCACTTCTCCGTTTGTGTGCTCAGAATAAACTATTCGATCTTAGATTGCAGTCACATCGGATTTCATTGTAAAATCAGTGCGCTGCTCCTTCTACTTGATAGATTCTGTGAAGTGTTACAATGTTCTCCGCGGGATTAAGACGAGGTAATGACATTTCTTTGGGCAGTTGTGACGTTTTTGTTTTGCACTGAGACTGGTTAGAACAAATAGCTTACACGCTTACATTGTTCGGCAAGAGTAAATGGTTTAAAAAAAAGTCATCATACAAGGTAACGTATAACAAACAAAAGATAACAATCAGATAACATGTTTGTAGAAACATGTAGAATTGGAGAGTTTATTAAGAAATAGTTGTGGTCCAGATAAACAGTGAGGGTTGCATTAGGAAAGACATTCGGCGTAAAAATTTGGCCTAATCAAAGATGCAAGACAACAAAATGATTTTCATACCGGTCAGGAAGGTGAAGGGAAAAGTTTACAGGACAGTTGTGAGGCCAGTCATGATGGATGGATTAGAGACACTATAGGAAGACAGGAGTCAGAGTTGGAGGTGGAAGAGTTAAAGATGCTGAGATTCTCTTTAGGAGAGACGAGGATGGACAGGATCATGAATGAGGTGATTAGAGGGACAACACAGACAGGAAGGTTTGGAGAAAAAAACGAGAGAAGACAGATTGAGATGGTTTGGACATGTGCAGAGTAGGGACAGTGGTTATGTTCGTAGACAAATGCTAGAGATGGAGCTACCAGGTAGTAGATGAAGAGGAAGGAAAAGGGGAAAAGGAAAAAGCCGAAAAAAGGGCTAGTAGCACCTGGTCCAGAGGGTCCACGTTTGAATCCCAGCAGCACTGACTCTGACTGATTTTTGGAAATATTTTCTGGAGTATAATTCACACATTACAGTGGCTTGCTCCTGCCGTACTAACATTGTTTTCTTCTGACATATTGTTTTTATTACATTTAATCAGATTTGTGTCGATGTATTATTAATATAATAGCAGCTACGTGAACTAACTTTATTTTTATAAAACATGATTTCAAATCTGACATGGATGGATGCCAACAAATATTACATTCTGCGTGACGTCTGAAATTTTATCCTGATGTTAATGACATCTAAATATATATTCAGTCCTATTTTAGGACAAAATGAATAAACTTTACTTTCTCCTCACCAAAAAACACAGCTGTCACTGCAGTGAAAACAACTGTCTATGTTTATGAGAGAACCTTGAGGCAGAGTTGCTCATAAATACCATATTACCACAGTGATATATTGTGAAGTCAGACAGAAACGACACTACTAAAGTAACCAGAGAATCTTCACCTTAACTCCCCTAATAAAACCTGTGTATTTTGAAGATGGTGGTCTTGTCAGGAGCTGTGAAACAGGTGTGAACACATCTCTATGGCCCAATGTTAACTTCAATGATGACTGATTTATTTGAAATCGTCATTAATCCATGTGCACAATCGTAACCATGATGCTTCATTTTTATAGTTGTCCTTTCAGTTAACTGAGGTACAATTCTGTGTTTCATAAATAGAAGTGGTTTAGACATGTGATACATAGCAGAAAAACATGGTCTGGTTTGTGTTGTTAATGAGCATAAAGTATTCAAACCTACTTTCAGTGAAGTGTGTGATTACTAGGGTTTGTTTAAGAGGCATTCATTTCATCTTTTTTCCACTGAAAAAATAAGCCTTTGCTATGAAGTTTACCACACATCCAGTCTAAAACTCCAAGGTCAAAGGGATTATAATGTCAAAAATGTGAATGTTCTTCAGCTGTAAAATACCTGTTTTCTAATAGTAAATATGGTCCTAAATAAATGATGTGTTCCTTATATAACACTTTCCTATTCCTATCAAATAGCTTCACACTACAGGTTTTGAACTCTGCTTGTGGGATCAGCCACATGAAGGGTGGTGGCATACCTATTAAGCCTGGAATTGAATTCACAACCCTTTGGGAATAAGGCAACTGCACTACATGCTAAGCTACAGTACAGCCAAACTAAAAGAGTACATTTTTTGATTTCCCAAAACCCAACACTCTTATATTTTTAGTCTGGACTGAGGCTTAAATATAATTTCTTGCCTTCTGCTGTCATGTCTTTTTGTTCTTTCATATTTCATTTTTACTGACTTTGACATCTCTTGGCGCTAATTCAAGCTAAAATTGTAGATGGAGTCATGCGGCGCTGCAGATAAGACCTTATAGCCAAGGGGGAATTGTCTGAAAAATTGAACGGCTGTCTCCGTCATCACAAGCCACGATGGTGAGTTTGTTTATGTCACCGGCTTGGCAAGAAAGCATTGTTTTCTTTTCAGCAGCAGTATGGTTTATGGATTCAGTGCTGAGTGCCGTGTGAAGGCCTATTATAAATTGATGCATTATGTCTCACTGTATGTATTTACAAAGCCCTAAAAGCACAATGGTGCTTGAAATACACATACACTGAGACGGGCCCAAACTTTTCCGTGCCTCCAAACAGCAATAGCTTCAGGTTGCAAACCCACTAACAACGCTAAAATATGTAAAGAAACATCAACTCATTCAAAGTGTTTTTCCTTTATTTTCACAACTGTCCCTACGTTTTTCAGAAGAAAAAATAATTTTAACGAGACTCGGGGAACTGAATATTTCCTATAAGTAATATACTTAATAATAAATACTTAATCTAAAATTGCTTTCTTTTTTCTCCTAGAACCTCCTCCATTTTCCGCTAAGCTAACTACTTAAAGAGCAGAGCAGTTTCGAGGTGCGTTCCAGTATCTTCGGAAATTTGAAAACCGTACAATTGCGCATGCGTTTGTGTTGATGAACAAATAGTAGTTACTATAATTACATTCCTCCCCTGCCATCAATCCAATTTTTGGGGGGCTCTTTGAACACTCTTGCTGGGTCCCTACCTCAAAAACCATCGCTGTAGGTGAATTAAGACCTGTTTACAGTCATAATGAGACCTAACGCCCAGTGGGTGGACTGGATACCTGCCTTTTAACAAAGTTGAAGTTACTTGAGGAGTCTACCTGCGTGGAGTCAAACAGAGATGAGTTTCAGTGAACTGCCCAACTCTCCGCCTCAGGTATGCAAATGATTGAGACACTGGGTGGAGAAACCCCGTTGAATACTAACCGCCATGTTCTCATCTATACTTTAACGGTCATACACAAAGCTAGGACTCAGACGTCCAAGTCAGTGCTGCGAGTTACAGACATAATGATTTAAAGGAACGTAGAAATGGAAAGAAATTGGCAAAAAAATAATACTAAAAATAATTGGCACAATGGAATACAGACCACATTCAGGTCCAGTAAATTAATTTGTATAGTTCAAATTTATGAAACATTTTGGTTTTAACAGACTTTACAGGAACTTAGTAACTAAAATTACAATTTTATTATCCTATTATGAACATTTAACTGAGGAAAAATTGAGGAATTTACATTAGATCAGTGTTTGATGCCCTGAAAACGCTGGAGAATTTTGTTAAATTATGTGTTAAGGTAAATGTTTTTAGTTTTATTACTTTAAGTCTGCTGTAGATTTTTCAAATATGTATTGTTCTGTTCCTCTGTGTATAGATATTTAAAACTCCAGAATAAAAATATATTAATGCTAACGTGTTTCAGTGCTAAGGATTGTCTGATGATGGCCCTGTAAGACGTGACATTTTGATTTTTAGGAAGAGTTAGGAGGTTGAGTTGGCCATTTAATATTTTACTATTGATAGAATGGTTGTTAACAACAAGGAACAAAGCCCCCTTATATTCTTGTTCTTGTTAAAACTTTTGCTACAACTTTTAAAACTTTCTTTAACCAAAATAAAAAAAAAAAAACAACAGCAAAAAAACAATGTATGACGGGAGTGTTTTGTGTTAATTTCAAGCAACATGCTCTTTCCAGAATAGCGCTCTTAGCAAGTTGAGTACCCGTGCACTTTAACATTGGCGAATTGAATGCAAAGTGGTGATGTGCATAATAAGTGGGACTTAAAAAAGGTGCCATCTCTTTCATCATAATAACAGCATAGTTGCCTGTGCATTTCAATGGAATTATTCCATTGGGGGAACAGCATCCCACTGCCTGTCATTTTACCTGGCTCTAACTCCTATTGTGGACTTAATACTTAGCAGCCCCTTAGTTCAGTATTACCTCATCATCTAAATATTGATTAGACCAGTTTGAGCCAAGGCTAACATAACTATAATGGCATAATTAAAGCTTGTTGGCTGTACCCGCCCACAATTTTAACTGATGGTTGATGGTTTTGTGGAATAGCATTGATGGTATTAAAAGGGATCGCAAAAGAAAAGGAGAATGAAAATGAAAATTGACATAACTTTAAGTTTGGTCGGTTTCATATAAACATAAATATATCACACTATATTCATTGTTATAAGTATATATGTTGTAAGTATATGTATGTTATATATGTATATATACATAAATATGCATATATAATGTGTGTATATATATATATATATAAAAATGATATAATATAGGATTTTGTTACATGAAACTTTCTTTGTACCAGTGTACACTTCTATGTATCAGACAATATTAAACTAAGAGCATACTCTCTCTAATATTTTTGAAACACCTCTCAACCCTTTTTTATTTTGTTGACAGTATTTATGGTTTGAGGAGATTTATACTTTCCATTAGGTTGCAACAAATTAGCTAAGACTAGTCAAAGTAAATGTCACAACATTGTCTGGGCTTTGAGTTGCGTATGGTGTTTTTAGATTGGTCACATAATTTATGGTGCCCTGGCTTCCAAAGTCTCTGCTGCCTTGAGTTAGGGATGTCAAAAAAAAAAAAAATCATAATAAATTGACGTATTCAGATGGAATACAGATTCTTTAAATGTTACAACGTGATGTAGTTTTATATTGAAGTGTAAATAAAGTTAAACTGTTTATATAAAAATAATTAAGTTAAAAAGATGATTTTTAATGAAAATGTTAATATTAATATTTAGTTTAACTTAGTTTAGATTAGTTTAATTTACAGCTACTAGATATTTTGTTGAGATACCAGTAAGATCCAAAGTTTGACACAAAGCTTTTATATAATTAATTTTTACTTCTTTATCAAGGAGAATAGTTCAAATCAAACTTTTAGGTTACTGTTATAATAAATTAAACTTCTTACATAGGTGGAGGTTATGACATCTGCCATACACACAGAAAATTTGGAGTTTGTGTTCCTTAGAAACCACATATTAAAATGTGAAGGATGTGAATGCAAAAAAAGAAAATGCAAGTAAATATTTTTCAAAAGACCTTGTAGCTATGTTTAATAAGAATTATTGAAAAATATATTCAATAAAGCCATCATGTGATTTTGAACATGGCTTTTATTGGTTTTTCATCTATCCATTAAGTTTTATTTTGTCATAAATATTGCTAATTGAGTAATTATTGTCAGTATTATTAGAAAAATATAGTTGTTTTAGTTTAATTTCACCTGGATCCAGTCATTTACAACTTATTTTTATATAAAACTCTACTGCCCCCTAGTGTAGTATGCCGAATTGTTTCATCAAACCGACAATGTGTAGGCAGGATTCTCGCTGCCACCTTATAACCTGCACTTGAAGTCTTGGTAATAATAACAAGGCAACCACTTTTGTATTATCGGTATTATGTTAAATTCAAATTGCTATAATAGACATGAATGTGTGAGAGTTAATATTTGTTTAAAAGTGATTGACAACAAACCATACAGTCCAGGATTTCAGGAAAACTCTACACCAATGCATATTTATAAAAAGGCGACACAATAATGCTATTTATGATGGAAATAATATTATTGCGGTTACAGCAGTGGTGGACTAGCGGTTAAGGAAGCAGACTTGTATTTAAAAGGTTTTAGGTTCGATGTCCACCAGCTGCTGAGGTGCTTAATACTTATGCTTAATAAATAGGAGCATAATACCATAACAAAAGATAAATACAATACAATAACAACATAATAGATACAAACATGAGTAGAGTTGGAAGTATGAATAGAAAGTTAGTTTATTAGTATTATTATTAATATTAGCAGATTAGTATTTAATTATTATGTAATCATTGTGTGTGGTGATGGTGAGTAATGGCAAACTTTTTAAGTTAAAGTTAACTTTTTAAGGCAAAAAAATAGTTCTTTACGGAGATTAACTTGATTATCATGTGTTAAGCACCTATATGGTGTTTTATGAGGAGCAGCAGTCGAGAACATAATAACACTGTGAATTTGATATTACATTTTTGTATGACCCCTGACAGTGAAAGCATTTTATTAGATTATCACCCTTCTTATAACTCTAAATCAGCGATAAAAACTCTTCAGGGCATATTTAAAATCTAATACCAATTGATTTTTTGAATATTATACAACACCACTGTTGTATAATATTAACTCAACTAAACCATTGGACTGAACATTTTGGATTGTAGATTACATCAAATGTGTGACTTTTAACCCATCAGTACAGTTGAGGAGTAGGAATAAAGTCCAACAAGGAATACTAAACCTGTTAAGACGCCATGAAAATATGATGCAGTAGAAGCAGCATCCCTGTGAGTGTCTGCACAGGGCTGATAGGTTTGAGACTGCACTTTTTACTGACGAGATTCTGGGGATTTTATCTCTTAAGCATTTATTTTAATAGGAAGACACTTTAAAGGCAAGGTGTCCACAATTATCTGCAGGACTTAATTCAAAAACTTAGTGAGCCGGAAGATGAGGTGCAAGGTCCACGCTAATGGAATAGTTGTTTTCGATTTTAGATCACTATAAGAGAAAAAAAACAAAAAACACTTCAGCTTGAAATTGGCCATGTTTGGCAACTATTTCTTAAAGTTTGCCCTCCATAGTATTAATTATAATTAGTAATTAGTGATATAATTATAATCAATAATTACAAGACATGCACTGAGCACCGTGATCACTATTATTATCTGGATATTGTGGTTTTAAAAATGGCGATAATAACTACCTTGTTAGGAAGTTTTTGAATTTAAACTAACTAATTCAAATATGTTTGTGCAATGAAACTATAATTATAAGTCAAAGTCATAATAGCAATGTCATATATTTTGTTCATTTTTTGGACATTTTCCCTGGCGTGCAACAATTATGAACTATGAACGTATTGTTTTTTCAATTTATATGCTAATGTGTGAGCTGCATATCAAAACAGTTCACAAAGCCCAGCTCAGTGGTGACATTTACGGTTCCTCTGTGACTTGTTTTGAAGTAATAATTAGAAAGAAGAAAAAAACATACTTCAATTTCTTGGCAACGTAAAAGGTGACAACAGCTCCATGACAACCAAATATCGTGTCACTTGACTATATTTGGTTAATGCTTAGAAAATTACTCTGGACACACAAAGGCCTCCCTCCAAGTATTACCTTTACTCATGGTATTTTGTCTGTAGTGTGATTGACAGAGTGAATTATTTTGAAGGATTTTTTTTTTTTTCTGTGGCTTCTGTTAGAGAAGGAGAACAACCGCTGTGTGCCGTCTGGTGTCCTCATCACAGAAATCAACAACAGCAGGAAATCTGCATGTCTCAGGTTTTAATTAAATGTAGTTGAGTCAAAAAACAAACTATGCAAGCACTATACCGCAAAACCAAAAAATGCAGTCGTATTTTTCTTTGTCCTCACTTTACTCACCTTGAATTGCAAATACATAAAAACTTTACATACAGACTTTTTTCCACTTGTGTTTTTTTGCAGATTAATTAGTTAAAAGTTAAACTTAATCAGCATCAACTTTCAGTACTGGTACATGTGTTAGGACAAGCATGCAAATATATTATAAATGCAATCACAACATAATTTCACCAATTATAGTCGACAAATCAGGATGCCCATCTCAACTCCCTCATCCAGAGGCAGAATTGATTACTAAAGCAAGTCAGTCCAAAGTACTATCCAAGTGAATATTTGTATAAAAAATGCAGTTTTGCATGCATATTTTACTTTTTTGATTCAAAACCCAACCCTCAGTTCTTAAGCTTTTTTTTCAGAATGGGTCTTTATGTGATTCTGAGCAGTTTTTGAAATATGCTCTTTGAGTTTGGCTGCATTATGCTGTTCTTATGTCATTGTTGGTTGGCAGGGGCCTCAAAAAAGTTTGATTTAAACATCAAACATCTTTGAATTTTTTTTAAGAGACAAGAACTTTTGGCAAACAGAAAATTGGTTACTTATACACATAAAGTAAGATGCCCTTTTTCTGCCATTGTTTAGTTCAAATATATCAAACAACAAGTTGACAAATTCATCCATTCAATTATTTTTACTGGGAGTATTTTCAGTTCATCCTTGTCTTCTCTTTTGCTGTTTGTTTTAATGTCTACACTTACAGTACATTCGGCTTTCCCCATCCACTTCCTTCACCTCTGATAATGCCATCAATCATCACCTACTCCTAATTACGCACTTATCGACTCATTTCAATGGCTGCCAGTTCAGCTAATGTCCCAAAGGTGTGGAAATCCTACTAAAAGTGTGTAAATTGATTCTATTACTATTTAACAAGATTTTGCAATATATTAGTCGTTGCACATGTTGCAGACATTGAATGTGTCCTTTGTGAATCCATTTAGCTCGTCCCAGGGGGGGTGTGGGTGCCTGGGAAACAAAAGAAATTGTGAATGCTTGATTGACTTCACAGCCAGTGGAGGATTCCTGCAGCTTCCTCTGGTAACATTGCATGCTACGTCTCTTGCCCCAGACCAAAAGCTCTGTTACTTTGATAACTGACTTAAAACACAGTGGGGAATGTGCACAAGTCCACAAACCAACAGATTCTAAATTGGTACCAGCACTTCTGGCTGTTCTTATTATATAGAGTGAAAACAATTCAAAACAGATTAAGGCAGTTACTAGCCTAATAGATGCTAACAACTCTATAACATTGCATGAACACCATGCCATATTGTTGTACCGGTACTTCTGGGTATTTCTGCTTTCTGTCTAACACAGACCTGTACATTTTTGATATTTCCATATCAGTTATGGCTGATTTTCACAACAGGTAGGAAAAAATTAATGGTAGGATAAAACTTCGGAATACCAACCGTGTGTCAAATATATGTACCCACCGTCCATCCATTCTCTCTCGTTACTTGGTTCTGGGGGCAGCAGTCTCCACAGCCGTCACTCAAATCATACCACACCCACCAGCCTCTTATAAACATGTATATAGGTGAGCCCCAACTGGAATTCAGTTACAATGACAGTGACATTGCCTCTAGGCCAAAGTGAACATGTAGTACATAATGAATCGTAAAACCAGACCTTGTTTGTGTCTTTACCTGGAACCAGACTGACTTTTGATCAAATTATTTTTACAAATGGAGAGGCATCTGCACGAAAATGTCAAGTATTATTGAAATATCTTTGTGTCTTGCAGAGCCTATAGTACATGCCCTATGTTCTGAGAAAATAGTAAACAGCCTTTGGGATTTGTTTGACTGAACAGAAAATGAATGTTTCCCACCGTGTGTCATTTTTTTGTCTGTAATATTTCAAACAAACTGTTTCTGAGACAGTGATCAAGAGTTCTGCCATTCTGTGTGTAGCTGCAGAGTAATCTATCTACATTTGCGTATAACTGTATTGACTTGAGAGTGGAAAAAATACAATAACATGGAGAATATATCTTCTTGAGAAATGACTCTCTCGCATTGTACTGATGAAAGAAAGCAAAAGAACAGCAAGCCTTGCCCTTTCTCACTGACGTTGTCATGTGGAAGCACTGTTTATCATTTTCAACCTTACATCAAGAATGATGGATTCTCAGAGTCTTCCATTCTATTGTCATTAGTCAACACAAAAACAACTCCATCTTCTTGTTTTGTAACGGAGTTTGCATGGGAATTCTCATGCCAGGGACAATGTGGCATTGGACTCTGAATGAGCTAAAACCACTTGCTTCCTCAAATGTGTTTATATATGGACTGGTGTCTTAGAGCAGGTTTGAACTATATATATATGTGTGTTTCAAATTACCTTCAAGAACGCTGTAATATCCGAGTCCTTCAGCTTTTTATAAGTTTGTTTTATTTGTGGGAGAAGCAAACTCTGACTTTATGCACGATGTAAAATGTGTGCGTTAAATCGCTTTGACGGCCTGTTCTGAGACTGTTTCCATGGCAAATACAAGTACATGGAGGCAAATGTTGAGCTATTTTCAATTCATTGCAGCTTAATGAGCAAGTGTAACCTTTTCTTTTCATCAAAGAGTCAAAAACTGTAAAAGTGAAAGGGTAGCCTGGGGTTAGAAAAGATGAGAGACTGTGGAAAATGCAATTAGAAATATGACACGTTAGTGATGCCAGTAAGAAACATCTATACAGTGGTACTGAAGTGGGTTTGGAGCAGAGCAATAGAGAGTGAAGTGTCGTTTTAGTTTAAAACTGAATAACGTTACACTGATCTCACAGCCAATCTGGATATCACCAATGACAATGATATTGCAACTCATAGCATATGACCTTCACCATATTCTAAGAGAAGTATTACTTTTCTGGCAAAGCAATGAAGGTTCTCAGTCATCCAGGTCATGGTCAAGCCACCAATACACACCAATATACAAGTGTAACAAGTTTACCATTCAACAGGAGGGACCGGTAACTCCTCACTTTCTCCTCACTCACAGGATATAGCTTCCATTACTTCTCACTAACAGTCAGAACTCAGAAAGCCTCTTTAAAGAAAGGTGTTTTCTAAAAAAATTCAATGTCCAGTTGCGTGATGAAACGCTTTAACCTTTTCTGGTGGTACTTTTCTGAAATACACATTCACAGAAAAAATATTCAATCAACCCATATATTTACATTAATTTCTTTTTTGTTTTAATACCTGGTACCACTAAAGGTACATTTGATTGTACAAATACATTGATAAAAACAAAATCCATGTTTTTTTTGTATACTAGCCAAACTCACTTTAGTTCTTACATCTATAGCTAGTATGGTATAGTATGTACATCTATAGTTAGTATAGTATAAATGTAAATAGTTTACATCAAGGAGAGGGAAACACTGTGCTGTCTGTACTCCCAACTAAATATTTAACTTTAGAAGGTTATTATTCTAATAACACCAGCCCTCAAACAAAGTCCCAATCTTCAAAGAAATACTTTTTCAGTAGAATGTCAAAAGTGTCTCAAGAGTAAAAAACACAGAAAACTGGAGAATTGAGAATTGACTGCTTCAGTAGATGTAGATAACCTTCAGCGTTTCTCATATTATTTCTGTTCAACTGTAGAGAATTTCTTTAACATTTGAACAGACATACAGTTCCTCCAAACATGTGCAGACAGTATCATCAACGCTCCTGCTTTATAGTTCTTAGTTATTGTTAATTGTTAGTTAAGGCTCTTCACAAAATCCAGAACAAAAATCTATTGTAATCCTTCAGGTCTCTGGAATAGGGTTTGGGTTTTTTTATTTAGTGAATGGCCCAATATGACATCATCATGTTGCATTTTAAGGAATTGAACGGATGACAAAAACATGACTCATACGAATAACAGCTGTGATGAAAATTCTCTAGTATGAACCTGGTTTAATGTACAGGCTATCTGTCTGTCTATGGGTCTATCTTTGTAATACCTATCAATCTACCTACTGACCTGCCTACATTCCTTTATGAAAAATAGAAAAAAACAAAAAAAACATTGTCAAATCCTGTTAGAGGCAAGACACAAATTTCTATAAAACTTCCACCCACGCTCCCATCCCAGTCATGGTCTTCATCCAACAAATGACAATTAGCATGCAAACACATTGTGCTGGGTTACTGCCATGTGGTATTAACAGAAGCAGATGTGAGACAATGGGCTGCTGTTCCAGCTGTTTTTTTTCCCAAGACAAAACAGGGAGAAAGAGAAGGATGGCACAGAACACACACACACACACATACACACACACCATGTAGCTGTGTGTGTGTATGTGCAAGGGTTGTTCTAAATTCTTTTTTACTGATAGTTAACTGTTGATTTGGACAACATATTGACATGAAAAATATTAGATTAATGTGATTTATCCTTGATTTAGTGTTTACAATTTGTTGGTGAGAAATCTCTTCTTCTCCTCTTGGCGTGTCTCCTTTTCAAGGGTTGTTCTATCCATTTTCTACTCCAACTACCTCCTCCTTCACTGCATCCATCAATCTCCTCTTTGTCTCCTACCTGGTAGCTCAAAGATTATTCTTCTACCAATTTAACCAGTCTTCTGAACATGTTCAAACCATCTCAATCTGGCTTTTCTAGCCTCCTCATAATCACCTCATTCCTGATCCTGTCCATCCCTGTCTCTCCTAAAGAGAATCTCAGCATCTTCATCTCTGCCACCTCCAGCTCTTCAAAAGTTGTGACATTTTTGAGCAAATTTAGGACAGGGCTCTAAGTTTTAGTTGATGATGCTTTTGTGATTAGAAGTACTCTGCAGTCACTGTCATGAGTTTGAAAGTAAAGCCTACAATTTCGGCATACTGGCTGTGTTCCGATTATCACTTTTGGTCATGAGCTCTGGGCTCTGGCCAAGATTAAGTTTTTCTTTTTTTTTTTACTGCGCATTCAGAGTCTTCCATTAGGACAGTGTGAGCAGCTGCAGATAAGTGCTGAGAGCTTGGAGTTGAATTTCACATCTATTGCTTCAGGGCCAGTTCATGTTGCTTTGGCATGTGATAGGATTTTTTTTTCACGTCGAGCAAAATGTTCAGCTTAAAGTAACCCTCCAGGTGGGGGTAAGATACACATGGAATCTCATCTATGCTGCAAAGCCTTGTGAGCCCCAAGTTTTTAGGAAGAGCAAAGCAATTGAACACAAACCTCACATGACCTTCTGCAACCGATGATAAAGTAAGCATAATAAGATTACCTGTAATCGGTGAAACTCCCAAAATACATAAACTCTCAAAATACATATATTAGCACATAAATTAATATTGAAAACATCAGTAGTCCTGGTGCTGGGAGCCCAGGACTACTGATGGGAAGATATGCCGTGGTCTGAAAAGCTGCAGCTGCAAATACTAAGTATACTGTGAAGTCATGGCACGTCCTTGAAACAAAGTTTGTTGCCAGGGCAAAGGTAAAACCTCGTTTTGGCTTTGTTTACTGAGTCATGCTACCAAATATAATAATAGTTGTCTTGTTTCCCCTGACAGTGCACAACAGAGGGAAAAGAAGAGTCAAAATTATGGGATTTTTTGTGCCTTTTTCAGTGGTTGCCACAGCGAACCAGTGTTTTCCATCTTCCCATCTGCCTTTCATTTACACACACACTCTGGTCAATTATGTTATTGGATGATTTTTAAACTATAAATGTATTCATTTATGTATTTAAATGTATTTAAATGTATTTAATGTATTCAATTTGCTTGCAATTCAGTAGATTAAAAATGACAAACTGTATTTTTGTTCAAGCCACAAATACTTAACTGTGCAGATTCTACTTCAATGGGGCTTATACATTTACAGACATACATACAGTATACATCAGAATTTCTTCTCTTACTTAAGCCAGTATCTGAGGAGTAGTGGGCTCTTTATGGAGATCATTTTAGATTATTGAAAATACTTTAAGATCCAGATTTTCTTGGATTTACCAACAAAATAAATAATTTATATAGATAGATATGTATCATTATAAATTATAACGCATTTTAACGGTTGTAAATGCGTTTTCATAAGAATTAAACATAACCATATATATCTATAAAATACATTGCATTTCTTTCTGCATCTTTAGAGCAAGTTCTACTTTCTTTTCTTTTCTTTTCTCCCCAAAAGGGACTAGAGTTGAAACCACACCTTCCCAAACATTGGGTGTACGGATCATGGGGTCGCATCCTTATACCAAGAATGACGCATGCGTAGGAGCCACCCCGGATTTGACAACCCCCGGATTCACCGTGCAGCCCCACTACATCGCCAAGCTCTCCGCTCGTAGCGCATCAACGACTGCACCTGCCGACAGATCTGTTGCGGTCGCAGCGCCGGGAGGGGTCTTTATCTGGCAGGAAATCGTCGGAGGAGTGGGAGGAGAAGGCCTTTTCCCCAGAAGCCGACAGAAACGTGTAGCCACAGCTTCAGCACCACAGCGTTGAGGAAAGCGTCCACGTTAGAATCGATCTGCACTTTGTGCCCTCGACTCTGCTTGGCAGGTGGACAGTTGCGTTTGTGGGAATACTCAGTGTGAACACCGACTTTGTGGACTTTCCGGAAGTGTCAGCTTATACCTTTGACGGTGAGTATTCATTGGGAGATGCTGTGCTTTGTCAGCTGAAATGATGAATGTGATTTTTTTTTCATGCCTGGGAGTGTGATCACCCCGCTGCACTGACTGCCGCGATGCTAACACTAGCTCATGGGCGAGGTCCGCTTTCCCATTCATCATTCGGTTTAGCTCGGCATGGTTCGGACAAAAATCCCTGCAGCGAACTGACAGACTTTAGAGCTCGTTTATTAAACACCCAGACCGGCCGGGGCGTCTTTGTTTTGTTCGGCCGCAATATGTCCCCGCGTGATAATTTAAAAACGTCCCACTCCAATCATATCCCGGCTCTGGGCTGTGCTATCCGGAGAGCAGAGTGCTGAAAGGCTGCCTCCTCCACTGCTGCTGCTCCGGTTCTCACTGAGCTAAAGTGCTAAGATGCTACAGCGGCTCAGCAACTGGACACCGGCTGCTTTAAAACATCTGCACCACGGAGAGTTACCAACGTTAAATATTTTAAGGACGAATTTGTGACGTGTTACCCAAATGCCACCCATTTATCCTCACTCCAAAAATTAACGGATATCACAAAAAATCCGGTTAGTGTTCGCCTCTTTGTTTTATTGTAAGGGAGGCTTAAATCGATGAACTCTACTAGCTGTTTTACCGCAGCTGAGTCACAAAATAAATCAGTCTTTGGTTAAGATCATTTATTTATTCATTTATTTAGCATTCTGGTCTTTTTCAAGGCTCTGGTTATAGGAGAACGGAATCCTGCTCCGTCTTTAGAAGTGAAAGTGACAACAGTTACTGGTGCCTTCACGTGCGGTCGGATATATCACTATATTGTTTTTTAAACAACTATAAATGAACAAGGTTGTCTTTTCACGTGAGACCGAAATTGTTGAATCAGTTTATTAAACTTTCATCTTAATATATATAGAACCCCACTTCAGAGTGGTCTCTAGTACAGCTTGTTGTCGACATAAACTGAAGGATGGAGACAGTTTTTTGTTTAAATTTTGCATTTCGTAACATGAACTTAATAGATCATCTTAGGTGTGTTGGGCTAAACATTGACTGTCATGTTTCTACAGTTCAATTATGCTTGTGAAACAATAAATACTGTAACCTTTGGTTCTGATGAACCTAGATTTCATCAGAACCAAAAAGTAAGGGAACCAAACTCTATGTGACATTGTGAAATTTCACAACAACACAACACAATGAAATTTGACCTCCTTATTAAACCCATCACTGAAGTGGGCACAGTGCCATGTTCATTGTAGCTCAGTGCTAAGCTGGCAGTTGGTGGCTTCGAACCTGGAATCCTCTGAAACTCCAGTCTGGTTCCTTAAAACACCAGGCCACCAACTTCCTCCACTACATCATCATGGGATTTATAGTTCTTGTCATCTAACTTCTTGACCAAATACTTATAGCAAGGGTTAAGATTGCAGTACTGACAGTTACTTAATGGTTCTGTGTGTGTGGTTCAAGTGCCAAAGGTGACCTATGCGCTGTGAGATTGAGAATCTTGCCCTAGAATGAATGCACTCTTGGTGAAAACTATGCTAAAATTCAAGGTTTAGACAGAATTATGATTACAGACCATAATGTTTGTTCGTGTTCATAATACTTGTCTGCGATTAGTTTGAAAAAGTTTAAGTCCTGAGGATAAAGTATACAGGATAAAGTAACCCTTATACTAATATTCTAATATCTTAGAGAGATGAATGGTCCTTTGCATTAGGAAAGAATAGCATGTAGAGTGTATATATTTTTAGCCAAAAACCACATAATTATTGATGTCACGAAATACAGAAATGACTGAAAATACTTGAAACGGGCAGTTTCCATGCTGTCCTCTGTTCCTTTATTGAAAAAATAAGGTTTTCTCCTGAGCAGTTATTGGTGCGTTCAAAGCAGTCAGGTTAGCAGGGCTGCCATCTTTAATTTCCTTGCGCAATAAAAGAACTTTAACAGTTTCTCAAGAGAACTAAATGTTTGATTAGCCCATGAAGGCAGTATACTTAGTTGGCATGCACACAAATGAAAGTCAGGCGCCCACTTCTTAACACAATTAGTGCTTCACAGTGATGCACTGTAATACAGTAGCTGTTGAAAACAATAAAGAATTTGTAATCTGTTGTATACAATACAATACACTTTTATCTACGTGACAGTAATACAGTTAACATAGCTCCAGTACAAAGAATACAATTGATGATTGTTGAGTGGACTGCTTGCTTCCTTTCTTTTAAAATTACACTTTTACTCTGAATGTACTGAGTATGTAGAAAAGTCAATTGTATTACTCAAATTAATTGTCACAGTGGCATACATGACATTAGGTAATGTTTACATTGTTGTGTCTTTTGTAAGGAGCACATAACTTTTTTTTAGTAATATTTATATCCTAGTTTTGTAAGTAAGTACACATCTTATGCTTTATTTTGATCCAGTGTTGTGACTGTGCCTATGTCTCTTCCTGTAACTGGATGCGTATGTGGAATCCCAGTGGCATCTAGAGGTCACAGGGTGGCTGTATTTAGAATCTGAACTTCTGATAGGAAGAAGGAATGCCAAGTCTAACAGTCATAGTCGGTGTCAGCTTCCTGCTTTTTACCGTATGTCCAATGGCGAGGAGGTTGTACCTTCCTCATCTAGGTTTACGCATGGCGTTTTATTTATGGCTTCCCGAGCTGTATTTGAGTTTCAACTCAATTTGTTGCAGTCTTCTGGTTGGCAGAATTAATTATACAGTATATGAGCGTGCATTAAGTTGCACATTCCTTAATGACTTAATGAATAATTCAAAATATTAAATACTAATAAAATTATTTTGCCATTTTATCCATTAAATCCATATATTTTTTTTAAATGATGTAATGTGGAACATAAGTACCTAACCCTTTGTGCCCAAATGTATATATAGACTAAACATTAGTTTAAAAAGCATACAGAAAACCTGACAAAATATTAATTGAAACACACAAAATCAACTTGACAGTATATGGTAGAGGGCGCACTGATAAAACACACTGATAAAACACAAGTTTAATAATAATAATTATTATTTTTGTGCTTATTATTATCAGAATGATTGATCATTTAACACAATCATTTATATTGTTTGGGCTCTTTCAGTCTTGAGCCAAAGGAATTCTTCTAACTTTCACTATTTTTCCATACATTTTGCATCATAACATTGTGAATTAAGAAACAACGAATCTGCAGTGTTCATTTGTTGCCAGTTAAAATTAAGCTTCCAGAGAAATTAGATGTTTCTTCTCCACTGGGGAATAACCTGCCAATGTGTTTCACTGTTTAACTTCTGCCTCTGGCCATTGTGTTTGCAAAAGCTGTTTGATTAAGAATTGGCGCTATTCAAATACAGCAAGACTACACATTCAAGACACTTTGCAGCACTTTGGGAATTGTGGAAATCGTTTTTAATAACTTAATTGTTTTAATGTCAGCAGTAGCAGTAGGACGGTGTATTTTCAATGTAGCTCCAAATCACTGGCTCTGACAGTTACGTGTGTTTAGTCAGCCAAATATTTAAGCAACATTGATGAAACCC
This sequence comes from Paraplagusia blochii, assembly GCA_016785265.1. Taxonomy (NCBI): domain Eukaryota; kingdom Metazoa; phylum Chordata; class Actinopteri; order Pleuronectiformes; family Cynoglossidae; genus Paraplagusia; species Paraplagusia blochii. The sequence goes on from JAFBJS010057796.1 coordinate 55,824, forward strand.
AGGTGGAAATAAAATGTCTGCAATCTGCTAAGGGATAAGAAAAAAAAAAAAACTTACAATTTATGGGTGAAACATTTCAATCAATGGTAGCCAGGAGTGACTGTGTTTCTCGTCTCCTGGGAGAGCAAATGACATTCACTGAACACCATGAAACCTTCCATTTGTTGTCCTTAAGCAGAGTTTGGAGGTAGCCATGGTACCCTTATGGAACAAACTTAATTGTCTTTCTCTCTCTGCCCGTGCCTCTTCTCTCTCCTTTCTCTCTCTGCTGTTTGTTTTTCCTTTTTCCTCTCTGCCTCTGTCTCTTCAAGCTCTTGGGACTGTTTAAGAGTAAAGAGACAATGCAATAGAAGTTGTTTGACAGTTATTAGCTGAATCACTTCCTTCTATTACATCAAATTTAAATCCCAGGCCTTTTGTTATTACCTTGTTTGAACGGAGAACTGCGTTTGACAGCAAAATCCCAGATTGGAAACTTTAAACTGAAATCGATGTCAACCACTCCCTTCAGGATTTTGTGCCAAACCTTGAAAAACTGAGATCGACCTTTAAGTGTTATTATTTATTTATTTATTTTTTTTACAATTTTAGTTGACATATTATTATAAATATAAACTGTAAAGGGAAAACAATATGGCAATGCACTAATTCAATTTCAATACTGTATTCTTATGTGAAAAGTGACCTCTTTAACCCAATATTTAGTTTTTCTTTGTTATCAAAACACAAACACATAGGTACTTTTGGGGTATTATATGAAAAAAAAAACAGCTAATAGCGAAGGGAAAAAAACCCACTCATTTCTTGAGGGACAATAAAGTCAATGATCCAGCAGCCCCTGAAAGTCCAGTGTCAGCAGAAGTGTGTCGCCGGGAGAGTGAATAAGGTTATTGAACTAAGATGCATTTCATGTCACTAAGTGTGAGGAAGACTTCATCTTCAACCATGTTACTCAGCCAAATGGATGTATACTGTACATACATTCATTTTTTACACGTTAGGACAGACACATCCAATAAGGAGAGGACAGGACACAGCAACTCAAGGCAATACATCAGAGAATTTATAACCGCTGCTAATTTCTGATGCCACTTTTCACGGGAGTCTTTAAACATTGTCCCAGCTGTCGCACTCGTCCAACCATTCATCTGTAGGTGGGTGGTGGGTAGGCTTGAGTAATGTTTCTTGTAGGAACAGCTCACAAATCATGAGAAAGCAGGTTGAAACAGTGTCAGTGAAATTAAACCGAGTGTCATCAATTTTTGTCTTGCGGGAAGTACTGGCCAGATGCTGTGTGTACATTTCTAGGAAAATGTTTGTGAATATATGGTACTATTGGTCCACCGGTACTATTGGTCCACCGGTACTATTGGTCCACCGGTACTATCGGCCCCATATCGGTCCTGTCTCGTACATCATTGAGAAGAGTCGTTTACATTGTGACGATGCTGAAATGTTTGTTCGCTCATTAAATAGGGCTCTTTTACTCTTATACTGTTTCTATCTGTGCCCATTTATTTGCGTTATATCGTTGTTAGAATTGAATGACCTCGGTTTATAATGTCAATCCCCTTTTCTGGAAAGTTATTATGTCCAAAACTAGATGATTCTTGTTCACGTTAAATGCTGCAAAGAATCTAAGGACAGTTTCAGACAAAATTGTAAAAAATAAATGTATATAACTTATACCAAAGTACAGTTTTTACGTTATATACATATTTATTTATGGAATACCTTTAATTTGGCATCACAATAATTCAATCAATAATAATTAATATCGGATATCCCTAGAATATACTGTATGTTAGCACACGTTAACCTCAAGCGCAGTCTGAATGTTGCTCTTTCAAGGCTGCAGGACGAGGCTAAAAAAGTATAAGAAAAAAGGCAAACTATAGCAAGACTGCCATAAGCAACCAGACCTACTCCAATGTCCCAAGATATTACTTCATCAAAGTTGTAGGTGGCGTCAGACAGAACACAAGATACTGGTAGAGGACTTATTTCTCTAGTCCAAGTGTTGGCTGTGTCGGCATAATGCTATCGTTGCTGCATTGTTTGATTCTACCTGTGAAGATAGACTGTTTCCAAAGACTAAAACCATCTGTCTGTCTGTTGGATATATTATAGAACATATCCCTGAAAATGCCTCTGCCTAATGTCTTGGGTAAATGTGGTACATTGTGCCGTAGCTAAAAATTGCCATATTTTTACTTTAAGCAACAACAGCAAGGCACATTTCTGTCAAATATGTGGAATGTCTCTTTACAACTGCAGTTTATTTTTTGATGATGTCCACAATATATATTACATTTTCCTTTATTCAATGTGCTTTTGCCACTAGAACAATGTAGTTGTGTCAGACCAGCAATTCCTACTGTATTCTACATTGAGGTTGTGCCAATCCTGTCTATTTCTCCCAAGTGAAAAAAAATCCATTGTTTTTTTTTTTTTTTTGATTTGCAATTTCATATTCTTAGTTCATTGAGGTCAGCCGTTTTGTCAGATTTGCTGTGTTTTGTACTGTAAAACGTATTGCTGCGGAAAAAGTTTACGGACCGTTGTGTTTAGCAAAATCTTGCTAAATGAACCTCTTCCCTCCCCCCACTGCTTCTTCCGTGTGTTTTAAGGGCAGATGGCAAACATTTATTGTCATTACACCCACCTACTGGGTTCATATTTAAACCACCCACCTTAGCATAATTGCCTGAGTCATATTTAAATGAAATATGGCTTAGGCAATTATGCTATGAGGCTAACGACTAACAAACCACCTTAAGCTTTAAATGACTGTACTCCTCGTAATTCTATGATTAATGCTCTACAATGCTTTACTTAAAATTATCGTTGGTATCATATTAACTACATGTAGCAATACTTTGGAGTTTTACCCCCATTGTCTCTAATGGGGAAATATATTTTTAATATCTTTGTGATTTCACAAAATCCCCCTCACTGCTGTTGTTTTTGCCATATGAAAAACCCTCAACACCCAACACTTCATGTCACTGTGGAGAAAATCCTCGCAGTGACAGCAGCAACAAAGAGAAGTGTGGGTGCATGATATCTTCTTTCCAAACTTCCATGAAAACCAGCATTTGATAAACAAGTTGTTCCCAGTATTTTGCTTCAGTTTGAGTCTCAAATAATTTAGACTCGGCGGGTGTACTGTATCTAACAGGGACCATTTACATCTTGCCTTCAACCATATTGACCTTCTGTTGCCTGGCTTTGTCCCTCATACACCCTCCTTCACAGATGACCAATGTTTTCAAGAATGGATCCAACCACCTCCCCCACAGTGTATGCAGTGCCTTGGAGAATTGGCTTTTCTTTTGTTAAGTGACTCCTTTTCTTTTGTGGTCTTGCAGATAGTGCGTGTTTTCTAGAGGCCATTAGAAGACATTCAGCACTTACTCCAGAGAAGCAGATGCATGTTATTTGTTCATTGTTTTTTTTTATAGGACTGTATTGCTAAGTTTATTTTTGACACGAGATACATAAAGGAAAAATGCTGGCATAAGTTTATGGCTGTCCTGCTATTCAAAGTTATTTATGATAAGGAGTACGAGAGATGGGACAAAAAACATAGTTGTTTTTTAAGATATTGTTTCTGAATGAAGTGACTGCAGTTTTGTTACTTCAGGATCTGTGTTTAAGAGACCGAAATACCGTAGCTGAAACCAATCTCTGTCACCTTAAAGAACTCACGATGAATGGTTTATTTTTCGTGAGACTGCAGCAACTGAACCAATAGGCCCCAACAGTAAAGTCTCGAGGCTGGTACAAATCCATTTACACAGTTTGTAGATGGTGATACGCTTGGTTTCTTTGCCATCTTACTACCCCTATGTTAGCTTTATCAACACATTTTAAACCATGCCAGCATGCAAAAAAAAAAAAATCCAAATCCTTACTTTTAATGTTGCAGTGTTGCTAAAATACAAAATACAACATTATTGTTCAAAACAGGAGAAGTGTATCATCCAAATTTTCAGTATTGCATTTGGCAAAGTACTTAAATACATTGCGGTTTGCAGCATTGGTTAAAATACCATTATCATTAAACACGTCCTGTCAATATCTGTTCATCACAGTGCCACTGATCATTTAACTGTGATTTTGAGAAGAAACTTCTGTCTTTTTCCAAATCAGAACGTCTGCACCAAAAAAACGGCAGGTTCCACAATGACATCTCACAGTAGCCAAAATGCACTACATGGCTCATAGGAAACCTCTCTGTGTTAGTTGAAAATGGTTTCCACAGTTTTAACCCTGTTTTTATAAATCTTTACTTCTCGAAGGATTTCCCAGAATTTTAATCTCTCTAAATCTCTCTTCTGTATGACAATGTTGAGACTGTATCTGCAGTGTTGGTATCGGGGCAAATCATAATCTGCGCTTCTCATCTAATAGTAATTTAACGTTCATTCATCTTTCTAATGGCTTTTTCCTGTCTTGGGGATTTTAGCTGGATTTATGCAATGTTGTCTGATTGTCATAGATAATTAACACTGATCAACAGTTGATCTTTTCCAGCACAGACTTATTTAATGAACACAAGACCGTGTTTCCCAATATTTAAAGCAATATATTAAGTAATATTTTTGCCTTCTTTTTTTAAATAAACAATAAAGACTCTTCAAAATGCATCAGGAGCATTACCAGAGCGTGACAAACCTTTCCTTGTCAAATCATGATAAAGATATGATGGGAAAATATGGAAAAAAAAAAAAAACATATTTATTGAATGTAATACTGCTCGGTTTTCCCCGCTGTACAAACATGACAGCTTTACAGGCTGGTTCTCTGCTTTGAACAAACTTTTTTGGCTACTTTGACTGCATGGCCCTGGAGAACAGTGATATGACAGTTCAAGCCTGGACTTTTTAAATCCAGGGAGTCCCCCAAAGGCTTGACACAAGATTCTGTGTGAATTTTCCCTGAATCTAGGTCAGTACAGTGCAGTGTTGGCAGACAAGAACTTCACAAATGACAGAGGATTTTATTGCAAGCTTAGCGTTTTAACGTCACATTGTCTATTTTATACAATGCAGGCAAGGTTCAAAGCCTTAATTGTATTTTTGTCCTCTAGCAAATTTCATGCATTTTGGAACAGCATACCTGAGGCAACCTTTACACTATCACAATTTGTTATTTAAATATAGAATGCTGCAGTAATTCATGCTTTTTAAATTTAAAGTGATATTCAAGCATTGTCAGGTAAATCATTTTTGATCTTGCTAAAATAGTTAAATCTGCCATGCCTACATTCTGTACCGCATTTTTACGACTATAAGGCGCACATAAAAGTCTTAGATTTTCTTCAAAATGTCCGGCGCGCCATATAGACCAGTGCGCCCTATGTGTGTTGTTGTTGTAAGGTGGACGTAGTAGAGAACACCATGAGAACGTTAAAGGGGGCAGTGTGGCAGTTGTTTTGCTCCCGCTCTATTTTTAAATGCGACTTTTATTGAAAACGGTTAATGAGACCTACTTGAACTTCCAATTACTTTCAGATTTTGTACAAAGCAATATTAGTTGTTCAACGATCCCGCCACATAAAATGGTAGGTTCTGCATATTCCGTAGTTTTGCAAATCTAGTCTACGCAATGTAAACCTAGTAACGTACATCTCACATCTGTGTCACATGCGTTTTGTAGTGACCTAATTTTCCTTTCTCCCATAGTGCTTTACGTGCATTAACCTCATTCATGTAGCGCTTGTCATTAATCCATGTCTACGTGGACTATGGGGAAGACTTCTTTCCTGCATTGAAGATCACCACAGAGATTATACTATATGAAAGTACATGATAAGAGCAGATGGGTGGATAGTGAGAGTAGTTGAATATTTTTATTGCACAAAACCTTTACAGGGATTTTGTATATAACTGTTATTTCGTGTGTTCTTTTGAATATTAAGCATGTTGTTGTTCATCCCAAGTTTTTTGAGAAATTTTTTCCTCCTTTCTGAGCCAGCGCTTGGGGAGCAGTGTGTGGGCATGGTACCATGCTTATGGCACCACAGTGCAAACTTGGCAGTAGGGGGATTTGAACCAGGGGCCTTGTCAAGTCAATTTTTCTCAACGACTAGGCCAACAACTGCCTCAAATATAACATTATCAATATTATAAATAATTACTGTATATAAGGAACCCATTCAAAACGCTTATATAAAACGCCAACTTTTTAGCACTTCTCACTCTTTCTCTTTGGGGTAAAAATAAACAAGTAATTTACTGTAATTGTCTTAATTGTGTGAAGTATAGCAAACATCAGTATCTATTTTCAGCAAATCTATAGCAGTGACTTCCTGCCAAAGGTAAAATAAAAAATGAAAAATTTTTAAGTAAACTTACTTAGTCATTAAGTTTGCACTATTTAAAAATTAACATAATGATGTTGAAGTACATCTTCCATTGGGGCTCTAACCCAAGACCAAACGGCTACACTATTTGTGACATTGTGCCTCATTTAATGGACATGTGGTTTATAGTATTTGTGCAGTAGTGACATGAATTGTATGAAAACAATACAGCTGGCAGCTGATTGGATGACAATAGTGTCTTCCGTGGCGTGTGATCTTTGGAAATCAGTATCAGAGTATAAATAAAAGACACCAACCACCCTTTGCACCCACTGTGTCTACTAAATAATTTGGTTGCTCTTTAATATATGCTCTGTAATATGAATCATATCCCTTTTCATCTTCTTAACCTAGCTTCCAATTGTTTCATAAGCTCAGAGACATTGACTTACACTAAGATACACAGATCAGTGCTGGGAATTTTCCACATTATGTTCTATAGATGGACAGGATTGATTGATAGAACTGTATTGATCACTTGGGAGTTCCCGTTGGGAAATTAAGGAGACATTTCCTTGAGTTTGGTTTCTCACTTTTCGCTCCTATTTTTTTGTGCTTAAATTCCTGCTAGTGGTGCTTCATAACATAAAGTTGAAGAAATTTCAGCTTTTACTAACAGCTGTTTTGATTCTTAACTATTGAGACGTGACAGAAAGAAAAATGAACTATTTGATTTCACATATTTGTGCCAAAGATTCCAAATATAGGAGAAGAAAAGGTTTTTCTCTTTTTTGCGTCTTCATTTTCTCTGCCATTTACTTGCATCAGTGGACAAAGCTGGCCTAACTTGAATTAGGATAAGATTAACCAAGAAGAAAACAATGCAGCTGCTAGTCCAGTTTCTCACCTCCTTTTTTTTTCCCTTTAACAATCAACACTCTTATCTTTCTAATGAATTGCTTTTGGGAGGAGACTTGACCCGTGTGACACAGGTCCTTGCCCCTGAAGTGTGCTGAAAAACGGCATGTTTTTCTGAAAAGAATCTCCTGTCTTCATCTTGAACTAAATCTTATTGTTGAACCTGTTTACCCAAACATCCTTTGAACTAGAATGTGTCTCCCTGCCCCTAGTGGTGAAATAAAAGACAGTTGAAACAATTTGTACAATCAAAATTTGGCGAAATTATGACTGAAAATAACTTAAACTTCTATTGCGCAGGGACATTGACATGTTGCAGCAACAGAAAGACAGAAGAAGAAGAAACGGGCATGAAGCAAGACCTTATGAATATGATACAGGTGTAATTTGAATACTGTCTACCATTCGTCTTAGGCAGGAAGTTCTCTTACCTGTATACAGGATGGGCATTTTAACGCCTTTATATTGAATCATTTAGAAAACCGCCTCTCCCAACACAACCATCTCAGAAGTGCACATGCACGAAAAAGGCCCACTTACAAACAAGGCATGTGCATAGTTAAGTTGACAACTGGTTAAATGAGGTTATAACTCAACACCCAATAGCCGTTTCCCCTCAGGCATGTGATCAGCATTGTTTCCAGAAAAAGCTGACGCGGGCAGAAGCCAGGATAATAAAACTGTCCAATGGCCAATAAAAAAATGGAACATGTATCACAAAAGGCCTACATACTATGACGAATGAGCTAAGTTATAGGGATAGGAGCATATGGAGCACTCGCTGCTGCTTTTATTGTTACCACTTTCTCTGTTGCCATGCCTGTGTCTCTGCAACAGAACAATGCTGGACTCTGTTATGTCAGCAGTGCCACTGTTTTGTACTTCATGTTTCTTCATCCTCTGCGTACACACTTTACTTTACCCGGCGTCCTACTTCACCAATAAATGAGCAAACACTATAATAAATGTTGATCATAAAGGAATAAAGCAATCAAATTTTTCACCCGGCAGTGTAGCTAAACTGAATGTAATAATGCTTCTATATAATAGTTTTTTACCATTACATTATTAAAACTTGACGCTGTTCAGCGGAATTTGTGAACAAATACTTTCACTTAAAGGGACAAGGTATCAAGCACAGTCATTAAGGAAACTTTCAGTTTAGATTAAAATGGTCGTCATCAATTAGCGAGATATTGTGAAGTGATTGAACTTAATAGTTCCGTGAGATTTAATATAGTATGATCACCTTACATATTGTGAAAACATTCGTTTGCGATAGGAGGATATCAATTTGCTAAGTTCCTTGATAAGTGGAGCAATAGAAAGTCAGTCAAATCAGTAATGCATATACAGTATCGTGATGGATGTTTCCAAATGCTTTTTAAATGAGTTAACAACTGTTACATTGTCTGAACCGCGTCAAATTCATTTATACCTGCGGGCGACATAAACAATATATATACCTTGAAGGACCGGTTGTAGATGTAAGACTGTATAGATGTGACTACTGTACGTATTAATACACTGTTACTGCAGTTATTATTACTTTAGGAAACAAATATTGTTCATTGCTGTAAAATAAAACATTTAATTTGTCCGGTTAAGAAACTTTGCTTCGTAGGCGTTATAAAATGCTTCTCTAAGCTCCCCCAGCCACTTCATGGAGCAGTGTTGGCCTAGTGGCTTAGGAACTGGACTGGGGTCAGAGGGTTCCAGGTTTGAATCCACTATCTGCCTATCTGTGAATGATTAGATAATGGTGTCATTGAAATAAACATTCCTAGGAAATTATAATAATGTTGGAGTGATCATTAGTGTAATCACCAACTATATACCATAACTATATCTTTGTCTTCAGAGGAAATCTTGTTGGGAAAAAAAGAAAAAAGAAAATCAATGTTCGTGAAAATGCTTGGCTGGTGTGACAGTGAAGACAATTTTTGTTGGCTAATTACATTGACTCTTGTCGTGTATTGTTGCACCGCTGGTCTTTTCACTGCGAGTCTCAAACAGTTGTCCTCAGCAGATGGCAGTCCACCACATTAATTACAACAAGGGTGACTCATGCTCTCCATTAAACATGTTTGTTGCACCACACAGATCTGAGGCAAAAGGATTTTCGTCCACCATCTGTGATGACATTAGGTGTGCTAGTACTTGACATTCACTACTTTTTCCAATTTTTTTGGGTTGTTTGTTCTCCAGTGTGGTGCTAGTGATCACGTTAATGAGTCAAACCGGACCGGTAAATTTCATGCACTGTGTCTAAAATTATTTCTGTGATTGATATTAATATCTTCTTATTTCACAACAAATTTTTCTTTAGTGCTTGGCGGATGTCTGAGCTGAGATTTTTTTTTCATTGCATTCCTTCGCAATAAATCCATGTAGATTTAAGTTACAACATCAAAAAGAGTTTTCAGAAACTCTTTCTGGTATTTCACCAATGGCCATATTCGTCTTTCTTTTCCATTCAGCTTGTCCCTTCTTCAGGGTTTGCGACGATGAATCAATGTTGTCCAACTTACCCTGTATCTTCTTTATTGTGTGTTTATATCTTCTTCTCCTTTCGGCTTATCCCGTTTTTCAGGGATTGTCACAGCGAGTCAACTATTTCCATCTAACCCTGTCCTCAGCATCCTCAACTCTAACCCCCTCCATGTCCTCCATCCATAAATCTCTTTGGCCTTCCTCTTCGTCTCTTACCTGGTAGCTCCATATCTAGCATTCTTCTCCCATTCTATTGTGTATTTATATATTTAGAAATATTATAGGCAAAGATAAATCTTTTGTTTAGAAAAATCCACATTGCTGTGGAAGTTTAATAAGTACTCCAAGAGAGCAGCTTCCACGCTCTGCATCTTTCTTGACCCAAAATATCTAGTATTAGGGACCCTGTGGCCCAGATCTGTCATTCTCATCCACATTCTTTATCCCTTCCTGCCTCATTGGCAGTAGATCAGACCAGTCCCAGCTGATCCATTGGGAAAGTGCTTACTGTAGAGACGCAGACCCTCAGTTACAACAGATGGCCAAGTGTTGCCAGCTGTTCATTTTTCACATTCACCAAATCCAACCCCTCCTGAGCCCGTGCACGGTAACTTTAATAAGTAAATATTTCTCCTTAGAGAGCAGATTGACGAAGGAAATCCACAGATAGTAAGATTCATAGTTTAATCTGTAAAGAAACAAGGGTTCAACTTAGGTCCAACTGTATCTTAAACATTTTCATTGTTCAACGCTTATACTTGTTTTATAGACAATGCTCCAGGTGCATATTATCACGAGGTAGATACATAAAAAAACAAGAACATCTTTAATAATCAAGCTAAACTGGAGCATTGAAGTGATAATACATTTATTACTATCTGGCCATCCACAATCCTGCTCCCTGCCTCTACCTATCTGACCTCCTCCATGTCATAACCCCCCACTCGATCCCTCAGAACCTCCTCCATCCACCTCTTCGTCCCACCTGCCCACGTCAGTGCCTTAGCACTCGATCTCCGTAATTGTGACTCTCTCCTCACCTTCAAATCTAAGCTCAAAACGCACTTGTTCCAGACTGCATACTCCCTCTCACCTCCATCCATCCCTGCCTTTCTTCTTGCCGTGCCCTGTTTTTATAATGATGTGTTCTTATTTTATTCCTTTGTAAAATGTCCTTGAATGATTTGAAAGGCACTTATAAAAAATGTATTATTATTATTATTTTAATGGCTATTTATTCTAACAAATAACAAAATACCACCTATCAAAAATGTGCTGCACTAACACCAGAACAGCGCAGAAAAAAGGAACCTTCAATCAGTTCCTTTGAAGAAATCATATCATTGATGTTATCAGTTAATTCTCCTACTTTTTAATAATCAAAGGTGTTATAGGAACTTTAATTGGAGTTGTAAGAACGTTGAAAAACACTGTTCTAATCAATTGTCTTTTTTTTTTTCTAAAACAGAAACCATGACGACAGCCACGTCCCCCATCCTGTTGAAATGGGACCCAAAGAGTCTTGAAATCCGCACTCTGACTGTGGAGAGACTTTTGGAACCTCTGGTCACACAGGTATTTCCATTTAGTTTGGTTGCATAACAAAGTGTATTCACTCGGATGCTCTCAGCAGCATTCCTTAATGTGATGTTCTGTATATTTTAACAAGCTATTTGTGAACAGCCTTGGACATCGGTTAAAAAAAAAAACACTTTTCACACACTTTATTTTGTGGTAATGGATTGCGTTGCTGCAACAATCAATATGAACACGTGCAATAGTGGAGAAAATGGGTTAGTGCTCGGCCATTATCTTTATCGCAAAATGATCAGTCTTTTGTTAGAGCCTTGGCCGTAAAACTTTACAAAGTTGTTAAACTGTGCTTGATAACAGCCAAGGCCTTTGAGTCAGTGCTATGGATTTTGTTTGCCTTTCAAGTTGAGCAGATGGCTGATCGTGACTTATCTGGACACATTAATACATGTTTATATTTTATAGCTTGTACTTCACAAAACACATTATCAGTATGGAACTTCCTCTCTTTTATGAGGTACGATCTACTAATCTGTACACTTGGAATGGTACTGCCCTTTTTATGTGTATTTTTTTATACAATAATGTGTAGGAAGAGAGACCAACTTTTGAGCAGTGCTGGTATTTTTCTACCTTGTAAACCAGCAATCGATTCTTGTGTCCCCTACATAACACAGTCCGCAGTAACTTTTAATAGTGTTTTTGCCCATTATATTTTTTGAAGCGCTAAAATCACCACGGAGGTAAAGCAGCCCTTGTCTTGTCTATGTTAAGCCAAGTAATACAGTAGTGTGCAGTGTAGCTGTGATCTAGCTAGCAGCTGTTCGCTTCAGCAACTTAACTTCATTTTCGTTTCATAGGCGGTTAAGAAAGCTGACTTGGGTCCGCAAGGTCCCAGGTTCGAATCCCCCATACCGCTAAGTTATCGCTGAGGTGCCCTGAGCATGGTACTGTCTGCTACGTGGGCGCTCAAAAGGGGTTAAATGCAGAGGTGACATTTCATGTGCATCACTTCACATTGACATTAAAATGAAATGTAATTTGTTTTTGCCTCCTTATCATTAAAATACCTTGGTTATTTGACAGGGAGGTTGGTTGGCTGAATATTTCACGTTTCACGAGAGCAGATAGGAAGCAGATTGCTAAAGTTGTGTTGACTTTGAAGACGTGTAATTCTGTGTTATTTACACAGACGCACAAATATACATATTGTCTGTAAGGAACTTGTGGAATAGCAATGTTTCCTTTAAACCGTTCAAATGACCACTACCCTAACATCGACAGCAAGTGCAATACTATAGATCAGACCTGGGCAAACTAAGGCCCGGGGACCAGATGTGGCCCGTTTGGCCTTTGAACCTGGCCTGCCAAACTTGTCCAAATTATATTGGTAAATTATATTATTAATACATTTCTGGCTTTTTCCTACAATGCTAGCATTTTTCCCAAAAGATAGCAAAAAAGGACTAAAAACTTAGTGAAACACAAAGAAAAGTGAGACGGCAATTCTGATTATGGGTTTGGTTTCATTGACATATTAGATGTACTGTCAACATACATGTTGTTAGACTTCATTTTTTTATGAGTGTGTGCTATGGAACAAGAGAGTACGTGCTTGTAGTTATGTTTTACTAGCAGAGAATATTTCTTTAACTCACAGTTGAACCCGACGGGTGACATTTTCATTGTTTAGCCGAAGGCTGCAACTCAGACATAAAAACCAACCCTTTTCTAATCTTTGAGAACGTAATGCTAGTGTGTGTTCTATATATGGTTCCCTTTAGGTTCTCCTGATATTAGTGAACGATTTGGGGAATCCAAGAAATGTGTTTCATAAGGTCAAAGCATTAATTCTGCAGTCTCTCGTTTGTCGCTACAAACAGTTACTGCTACTCTTATAACATGATTTACAATTCTTATAATATTAGTCAGGTGTCGAGACATGTTTCATGGTTTTGTGCATTTGTGCTGTACATAAAAAAAAATAAATAAATAAAGAACCACATCAGAAAGAGAAACATTTTTACAGGACCATGAACCTGGACATGACAGGTTATTATTGATAAATACTGTGGACAATTTGTATGTTATTAAAATGCTCATTATGGTATGCTATCCTGGAATGTCACAGACTGTTTGTTTTACTTGGCCATAAATGGAGACAAATTCTCTGTGTTGTAAACACAAACTAATGTGTCTTTTCTTGACAACCAATTAAGCCTAGGAATCTGTATTGTATAGAACGCAGTAAAATTGAATATTTTTTGGTGCCTTTGCAAAACACAGGGACAATGTTGAATACTAATAGTATGCAGCTGTAACAAAGGTGCTTTTGCAACATGATTACAATTCATGAATAGAAATAACCAGTAATTCCATATTGTGTGTTTAAGGAAGGTGTTGATGGACTAATGAGGTTACAACATTGATCCTTTGACACTGCTGGGATGTTAGATTAACATGTGGCGACAAATCTTTGAAGGTTATTAGAGACTACAAGCTCTGAAACAGCCCTTTGACTTTTGTTCAGGCAGCATTTTATCGTAGCTTGAAATTAATTGTTTTACTTTTTTCATTCGAGTTAGATTATTATCTGCAAATAGTCAAAACAGCCATCTCAATGAAAGCAAAAATCTATATAAAGTGGTGAATATTCATTGTTATAAATCACCTAATTTATCTGACATGCTACTACATAGCTCCATTTTATCAATGTTATTTACTTTACTAATGCACACCTTAAATGGGCATATTTTGAAGTCAAATAAACAATGACTTATTATTATTAACCTATTGTAACATTTAAGATTAGGCTCTCCGTTTTAAAGTATTTTATTAAAGTCGTGTTAAGAATTCAGATTTACCTATATTTTCAGAAGTGTTTCCTGTTTTTCAGGATGAAAATAAATACTTAGACAAAACATGCTTTTAAACTTAATTACGATAAGATTTTGCTTATTGAATAGTTTTAATCGGTGTTTCGTCCTCGGGATTGACACTTGTGAATGTGGGCTTTTACGCGTGGCCTAAGAATCCCTCGTATGAGTCAGTTGTTGCCCACGGACCTGTTGTTGCTGACTTTCTCTTGGCCTTTCCCTTTGTCTCTGGCAGACCCAGCAGCGGAGTGGATTAGCATTTGTGAAATAACAAAGTTCAAGCTTAGGTCGCAGTTTAGACACAATTGCAGCATCCACTGTGACTTATCTGTGGTAAATGGAAAGGAAATGAACTACTTTATGACCTTAAAAACTTGAATACATAAACTTAATCCTAGTGGGATGAGATATATAAAAATACCTACAATTCAGCCTACAATTACAGTCATCTGACATGTCACAGCTGTCATGAAAAACAGTGGTATTGGTATCAGTGTATCCATCATCCACCCATGCACCCAAGTATCTGTTACCGGGTTTTGGAGGCAGCAGTCTTGACAACTGCCACCCAAATCACACCACACCATACCGTGGGCCTTCCCTTAACTGGGTTTTGAACTTGAAGGCCTGAAGGCCGACACTTTCTCTTAGCTCTTTTTCATTCACCACAGTGTGTTTTACCACCCCTCCCCCCTCTCTCTATGTGTAAGCTGTTACGGCAGTGTCCTCAGCCAGTCACATGGTGAACCAGCAATTTGTCAGCACTGTGGCAGAGAGAAAGTGAATTGCAGTTTGATGCTACACTTCACAGCTGCAGACACAATGGTGCAAGTTGAGATGTCAGCAGAAAACAGCGAAACGTTGTGGCAACACCGCAGAATTTTACAAACGTTGAATCGCACTGTGTTTAGATCAGCAACTACCCGAGGGTATGTTTTAAAACTAAAACTATAAAAAGCTTATAATTGTAAAAATCTGTGATAATCCCAGTGATGACAATGGTAAGGACATTGTCTTTTATTGGCCCAGAACTTGATGGTGCAGCATTTTAGTTCCAGCTGTGTGACATTATCCAAAGTGTCTCTTTTAGCTCCTCCTCACCTCTTGGGGTCAGCGCTGTGCAGCACTGTCTAATGATTGTGAATAGCAGCCAAGCGCAGATGCATAGTTCAATTCCCATTTCTCTTACAGCACATTGCCACAGACAGGATTTTTGTGTCTGTGCAAAATAACATCTTTCATAGTTAATGCTATGTATGAGCCAGCTGTCTTGACTGCACAACAACGTGTGATTTCCATCTCTGCTTTTTCACTGTTAAGTTTTATACTGTGTATAACTTGCATTTATTTGTGAACTACTTTTCTTTTGCTTTTTTTATTTTTATTTTTATTTGGGATTGCTTCATGGTTTGATCCAGATATTTTGACCAATATTAGACTGATTTTTTGAAAACTTTTATAATAGAATTTTATTTAAGAACATATGTTAAGATCATCATACAAAAGAAATGGTCTGGATAAGTGCCATATTGATCCAAATCACAGCCAAATTCTAACACGGATTTGTAGTTTTTATGATGACCAATGCATTATAAAACAGAGATATTCTCTTTAAGGAATACTGAACATGCAGGCTGGGTTTGCATTTTTTTACAAGCACCAGTGGAGACAATGAAAATATCCACTTTCGCTGAGGAGGTGCAGTACTTCAAACCACCCCAAGGACAACCTTCAGACATGAGGATAAAAAATATTGTCAGATAACTGACCTGTTTCAATACTTTTATGTACGGAAAGAACTATCATTGAAAATGCAATAATATATTATTTATTTCAAAGAAATATGACAAATCTTTGGCAAGATAATCTTTATTTTATTATTGTTACTGGACGTTTCTTTTAATTCTCCAAAAGCCTTAAGAGGGTTTAAAGAGCAGGTCACTGGGAAACGTTGTAAAAAATTGTAAAGTAAACTAGGCCAAGCTTTTCTTAAATGGCTGCAGTCCGGTAGACAGCGAAAAAAAAACTGTTTTGTTTGACAAAATTAGCTTTAGTTGACAAACTTGTCTTTTACATTTGGTACTTTAACTTTTTACAGTTTGGTCCGGTGTAAAAGTTGGGCCAAATCAAAGATGCGAGACAACAAAAATATTTCCATACCGGGTTGGTTGAAATGGAAATTGTTGACTTGCTGTGGCAAGCCCTGAGAAAAAAAAAATAAGGGATAAGCTGAAAGGAGAAGAAGTTCACAGCCGCAAGCCAAAGTTGTTAGCTTGGAAGTAATTGGAAGTACAAAAAAAAAAAATAAAACTTTACATTTAGCCAATGAATGAAGCTGAAATTAGAGCTTCTTGTCACTGTGACATTGCGATAAACACCACTGCACACAACCTGCATCTAACCAGTCACCAAAGTGAACAGTGCCCAGGGTGCAGTGGACATCAGTGTTAACCTGGCAGCTAGTGGACTCAACCCTGAAACCCACCGGACACAAATCTGGTTTCCTAACCACTAAGCCACCACTGTCCCATTGTTATCTTAGCAGACATTGCCTTTTTTATGCTTCACATCCCTTTTGCCCCATTGGGGAATTGTTAACATGCAATAAATGTTGGGAAAGTTTATTTGTGAGTGTCTTATATCAAGTAACAGGTTAGTTCTCTACACATGTGGTAACGTATGCATGTACTTTACATTCCGCTGTCATTTGGTGCGACTTATATGTTAGGTGTAAGTCTCAGAGGTACAAGGCGGAAAATTGAATAGCTACGCAGAGCCACAGGGATTTACTCTGGACCAGAATCCACCGTCCTGCGCTCTGAAGGCTTTGCTGCATTTAATGCTATTGATCTGCTATAAATTGGGAGGGCAATGCCCAGCCAGTCTGTAGGCCTGAGGCAACGGTTATCTGTAGTGCTGCTGCGAAGCAATCTCTTCTTTTTTTTATCACCAGTTAGCCTTTTAATATCAGTGCCTGAAGGTTAAAAGGACACAAGGGAGCGCTGTGGTACAACTATCTGTGGACACAAGGCAAACAGGGGAAGAGAGGCGACTCAAACATTCATTTTAGTTTAACGCAGAGATTGTGTGCTCACAATTCAGCAGAGTACCCTAGTTGTCAGTGAGGATAAAATGGCTACATCCCAAACACCAACATGCATCAGTGGGTTGTTGTGATGCCCTGCGGACTCCAGGTTTTATGGCGTTTAATCTCAGTGGTGGCCACATGGCAGCAAACTGTGAAGAGGTGGGAATTAAACTGAGTCACACATGGATTGGCTGCTAAAAATAAGATGCCAATAAACCCATGAATTTTCCATTTATTATCATAATTTTAGATTAAATGTTAAAGGGTAAAACATTAGCAGTATTAAGTACCCGTTAATTCGGAACAAAACTAGATGATGACAAAGCAGTTTACCTTTTTCACACATTCTGGCACATTGGAAGCACTTGTATGGACTTCTTGTACTTTTTTTTCGCCCTTGTTTTCCATCTGCTTCTATCTGTGACTCATTTCTCTCTCGCAAACACTTGCAGTGATAAGAAACGTGCAGTGTAGTGAAAATGTATCTATCTGTCTATCTGTCTATCTGTCCGTCTGTCCGTCTGTCTGTCTGTCTGTCTGCCTGTCTGCCTGTCCGTCCGTTCTATCTGCTTATGTAAAATATACAGCTCCTTCCATTTGCATTTTCTGTTGTTCCTAAAAAAAATGTATATATACTTTTGACATAATGGGGGCCAGTAAGGATGTTCTGGAAAATCTATTTATATATATATATATATATATATATATAATGACATCATCTTTAGTGTGCCGTACAGTTATAGTAGGTCGAG
>JAFBJS010057796.1:74120-92389 GCA_016785265.1 Paraplagusia blochii
TTCAACTCATTTAATGGTTTATTAAAAGGCATATGAAAGAAAACGAATCATCCAGACATGCACCGCAGCTCAGCTTGCTTTCATTATCTGACTCAAGAATCCAAGGATGTTATTAAGTTTGATACAAGCAGAATATATCAAAAATTCATGCTGACTTTTTTTTTTTTATCTCAAAGCAAATTTATTTTGGTGCCAGAAGGTTTGATAAGTCTTGAGTACAAAATTACTTTGATCAAAATTCTTCGACAAAGTTATGGACAACAAGTAGATCTGGTGATAAGATGATAAGGGTTTTGTTGAGCAATTTCCTGTCCTGCCACTACATGAAGACCTGTGGATGGTTTGGATGAGGTGACTCATCTGTCTACGTGAGATTGTTCACCTCTGATGTTTCCTGTTATGTTGTTACAATGACACAGGACAAAAAAGCATTTCCTTTCAACAATCACTGAGACTTTACAAAGGCCAAGTCTTATGGACCGCATTTGGTTTTACTCAAGTTCAAGCGTCCAATATCCTTTTACACATTGGCAGTGTTGGGACTAACGCGTTAGTTGTAACGCGTAACGAAACTACTTGCCTGTCAAAATGTCTAAACATCTATTTCGTATCACTACATTTCGATAGTTGCTACAGAACACAACACTTAACTTTTTTAATGTGTTTGTAAAGTAACTAGTTATTAGTTACTTTTATAATTTAGTAACTAGTAAAGTAACTAGTTACTTATTCAGAGCAGTAATTACTAAAGTAATAAGTAACATTTTTAAAGTAACTTGCCCAATACTGCAAATTGGCATTACTGTTAATGGTAGCTTAGAAAGTGGACTTGGACACAAGGGGTGTCAGGTTCAAGTCCACCAGCTGCCAAGTTACCACTGAGGTCCATTGAGCACGGCACCGTCTCAAACTCCTAATGTCACATTGACAAGGAGTTTGCTTTCCTTCCGAAACCTAAATGCATTAACTTATCAAACTCGTGTTAAGAGTTTTGCAAAACCAATAAAATAACTGCACTGCTGGTCACATGACAGTGTGTACGCACCAGTTTAGTGAATCAAATATTTACATTAAATTTATTAAATAGATGTAAATTTCAGCTCTATGAAATGGACAAGACTTTACGGACTTTACCTTTAAAAATAAAAGAAAAAAATATATTTGACAAATATACAGGCCAGTTTAACTTGGTCTCACCTTTGTCTCTGACTGTGGCTTGGGCAGGACGTGCATGATTGAAGTGTCAGATGAGACGTGTTGGTCTGATGCAGATAGACAGGACACAGTTTTGCTTTTAGTAACATTATGGATTAACATGGTCTTACATTTAACTCCCACCATCAACGACCATCAAAAGATATGTTTCTGTCAGTTCGGTATCTCACAGCACACCGTACTTTACAGACTCTGTGCAACTTTTCCCCGAATCCACTCCAAAACTAGGCTAATTTAGTATTTAGTTATTTGATATGATCTAAAAAGGGGGAAAAGGAAAAGTTATTTCTTTTATTTATCCATCCAGGTGTCTATCTGACCATACATCTATCTGTCTGTCTGTCTATCCACCTATCCCTCCATCTATCTTTTGGTCCATACGTCCTTCAGTCTGTCCATCTGTCTGTCTATTAGTCTTTCTGTCCATCCACAGTACAGACCAATTCACCCTCTCTAACTCTTAAATCTTGTCAAAAATACATTTGACTGGTCTTCATGACTGATGGATGAACGTGGGGTCCTACAATGACGTTCATTGTCTTCTGCTTCGTAGGTGACCACCCTGGTGAACACAAGCAACAAAGGGCCGTCCAGTAAGAAAAAGGGCCGTTCAAAGAAGGCCCACGTGTTGGCTGTATCCGTGGAACAGGCAACGCAAAACTTTCTGGAGAAGGGAGAGCAGATCGCCAAAGACAGTCAGGACCTCAAGGAAGAACTTATTGCTGCCGTGGAGGATGTTCGCAAACAAGGTGAGCTCTGAGGTTGGGTTCTGTAATCTGTAATTTGTGATAATCTCACGCATACTTTTATTGAATGGTATAATGTTTGCACTGAAATAGGTTGTTTGAGCAGCTTTAGATGTTGCTTCGTGCTCTATTTTTGTTCCTCCTCCCCATTCTTCTCTCTTTTATATCCCCTCTGCTGACTCCTCTAATTTCCACTCTCTCTTTTTGCCAAGTCCGACTGTGGAAAGTCTGGACCTTCTTGCGTAAAGAGAGTTTTTGCTCCCCACTGTGGCTGCACAGTGTGTGATCTAATTTGGCTTTCAATAATATTTGTTAAAAACATAGGACTCTCTCTCACAAACAAAGACAAGAAAATATAACAAAACTTTAACCCTTCCTTCTTCTCCACCTTTTCTCTCTTACTCCCCACCACCCAGGGGAGACCATGCGCATCGCCTCATCGGAGTTCGCGGACGACCCGTGTTCCTCCGTGAAACGTGGCACTATGGTGAGGGCGGCCCGCGCCCTGCTCTCTGCTGTTACCCGCCTGCTCATCCTGGCTGACATGGCTGACGTCATGCGTCTGTTGTCCCACCTTAAAATTGTAAGTGCCTTAAATCAGTTGTAAATGTGTTGCACTGTCATCCAGAGTTGGTTGTTTGAGCAACTGGCAGGAGTCTCCATGACTGTCACCCAAATCACACTGGACCATTGTGAGCCTTTCTATGGGTTGTTAACCCAATTGGAAGCTATGTGGGTCACAATTGATCATTGTTAAACATGATTTATACATTGAATTATTGTTTAACAAGTACATGATACAGTAATGTAACACCTGGTAAACTTGTTTAAAAAGAAATATGTTTTCTCATGTACATTACTGGAACTGGAAGAAAAAAAAAATACAGCAAGTAGATGTATGCGTCTCACGCTTGTTTTTATTTGTGGCGTAACCAAATATTGCAATGTATCTTATGGAAAATTGTTTGTAAAAATGAAAAAAGGAGACATGCAAATTTAGCTTTGTAAACTTGGTGGCTGAGAGTATTGATGACTGGCTCAAGCTCGGCGTCAGACCAGAAACTGAGGAAACCGACCAGAATCGGAGGCATCCATACATGCTGGATGGACATAGGTTTTTAGAATTTGATATATATATACATACATATATATATAAACAGGACATTGTATATGTAGATGTATATATAAATGCAATGCGGCAGTTGGGGAGACTACAGCCGTCATGACCTAGTAACGGATAGGCGGTGGAAAATGTATGGATGCATATATATTTATTAAAATATATATATATATATATATATATATATATATATGTATGTATATGGGGTCATGGGACATAATTATGGGACATAATTGTGATATACATGTATTTATATACAAAATATACTGTATATGTGTGTGTTTACAAAGTGTATGCATACAAACATTGAATATATGTATATATTTATATATGTATGTACTATACGTCTTTTGTGAATATCTTTAACTGACTGTCCTTGTAATTCTGTGTGTGACAGGTGGAGGAAGCCCTGGAGGGTGTAAAGAATGCCACTAATGAACAGGACCTGGCCAATCGCTTTAAGGAGTTTGGAAAGGAGATGGTGAAGCTCAACTATGTGGCAGCTCGAAGACAGCAGGTAATGCTGGGATTTTTCTTTTTTTGTTGTTTTGTGTAACGTTCAGATAAAACACTCAGGGTGACGATAACCCCAAGCATAAAATGTGAAATGAAAAGACCAGCGTGTACACACTTCAGGATGAACACCAGAGTTTTATAGGGGCATCTTTTAGAAATTGAAACATATTCATAAAAATTATATTGTAACATGGGATTTATCCCCCTTTCTGCTCCGTATTTGAGTGTTGTTTCATTTTTAATATTTGATATCTCAAGAATTATGATATGGACATATTATATTCATGCAATACCACACTCGCACCTTATCCTGCATGTCTTTCCATGAAACATTAACATGGGTTTTACTTTCTTATGACTTCAGAGTCTTTGTCTCCATTTACAGGAACTGAAAGACCCCCAGTGTAGAGATGAGATGGCAGCAGCACGTGGGGCCCTGAAGAAAAATGCCACCATGCTGTACACTGCCTCACAGGCTTTCCTGCGTCATCCAGATGTGGCAGCCACTCGTGCCAACCGAGACTACGTGTTCAAGCAGGTGCAGGAGGCCATAGGGGGCATTTCCAGTGCTGCTCAGGCCACTTCACCCACTGATGAGAAACACGGCCACGCTGGGATTGGGGAACTGGCTGCTGCCCTCAATGAATTTGACGTAAGTACACGAATATTATTGTCTTGTCCTGTTTAATCCCCTCTCTTGGTGAGCGTAACTACGGGCGTTGGTTATTTAACTGCTCGGCTTTGTCCGCACTTCCGTCATCTGCTTCTGTCCAAAGAGAGTCGATGAAAGCCCGTCTCCGGTGTTTTCCCCTCTGCCTGGTGCTCTGCTGACATCTAGTGGTGGTTTGTGTTCAGTGACTCTTGGGCACTTCACTAGCCGTAGATATAGTATGTACTGTATATACAGTATATATAGATTTTGCATTTGAGTAAGAAAAAGCACGTTGGCGTGTCTTATTCTTTACGATTAGATATTAGATTAGATTAGGAAGATTATACTTCCTGTAACAACTTTCCATTATGCTTTGTTGGCAAGTAAATATATATAATGTTTAGATTACGGGGTGAAATGATACACATAGGTTTCACTGTACACACACACACAAATATATTAAAAACTCAATGAATATATATATATATATATATATATATATATATATACACTTACAAGGTTACTTTGAAAATATATACAGGTCCTTTTAAAAAAAATAGCATATTGTGATAAAGTTCATTATTTTCCATAATGTAATGATAAAAAATTAAACTTTCATATATTTTAGATTCATTGCACGCCAACTGAAATATTTTAGGTCTTTTATTGTTTTGATACTGATGATTTTGGCACACAGCGCATGAAAACCACAAATTCCCATCTCAAAATGTATTGGATTTAATGAGTAAAATAACATTTTACTCATAAGTCAGAATTACTATTGATTTGTGAAAATTGATACATGTTGAATCCACTGCCTGGCCTGCATATATGACTCTCCTGAAGGTATATATGAATTGCTGCAGTGCTATTTATCTGTGTGTAATTTCTAACATTTTTATTGTACTTATCCCATCATAAGTCCATATATATATATATATATATATATATATATATATACACAAACACAGATTCCCTGGTCAACGATGAAGGTCAGGTTTATTTGTTTGACCAATTCCTTATTTGTGACAATTCAACCTCCTATATTCTAATGGAGCTTCCTTTTTAATTCCTTTTTTGCCTATTTCATATATGAGACTGCATCTGTGCCAAAACAAGGTCTGAAAACCAGGCCCCTCCCTCCCATGAAATTACAAACACGTCCCATCTCCTCCCTATAGCACTGACTCACTGATAAAGCCTTGAGATACAGTAAAGCCATGTGACCGTGACCTAATTTTTTCATATCAAACAAACTAGATATAACAGAACTGTGGATTAGTGGAGTTATGGGAACAAGACTTTCTTCCGTCGCAGCAGCCCAGAATAACTGAACACTGCTGTTTATTTAGTGCTGGGTTTTTAAGCCAACAGTCTGTTCTTTGGGTTGTTGACTTTCCCTAATGAAGGAGAAAAAAACATTTAAGTTGGTATAAAATCTTTTAATTTTTAATTTCACTAAATCATAAAAATTGAAGCTGATAACTTTTGTTTTTGGGTTAAAGGGTCTGAACAAGCTTATTGTGACTGAAGGTTTTAATAATATAAAAAGAAGTTACTACAGCTGGAAGTCATGGGTCTAATTATTGGATTATTATTTTCGTCAAGATTACATTTACATGGAAAGCTAAGGTTGGAGAGATATCCAGTTCTGAGGTTCAGATAAAGTTCAGTCTGTGAGAAACGACAGCAGTGAAGCCCATCTGTCGAGCTCAACAGCTGCAACTTCCAAGCTCCAACCAAATTGCTTTATCCCAGACATGGACTTCTTTCACAAATCCTGTATTTGAATTTGACTCTGCGTGCGTTGAGTCGTCGGCAAACTACTCTGCATTTGCGACACAGTACAACAAACATCTAATTCTAGAGAAACAAAATCTCAGTTTGTCTGAGATCACGTGTTTCTTTTGTAAACCCATCGGTAATGTTTACGGTGTTGGTATCATGGTTCCTGTTCCTGTCGATCTCTTAAGCTCAGGATCTCACATGTGAGAATGTTGCAAATTCAAGTATTTTAAGCATTTTTCATAATCTGAACTAGTTCTACCTAAATAAATATATTAGTTATCGTTTCAATAATAGTGAAAATGAGTCCCATCTCCTCCCCTGATCCATGCACGGTAGATTCCTCAAACCTGTGGCTGCTGCTGTGCATGGGAAATAATCCTGTGCTAAACCATATAAATTACTATTAAAGATACAAAAATGTCACAGTCGAGCTAAGGCGTACTGGAGTTATTTTGCCCTCTGCTTTGCCTCAAGCTTGCTGTACCTTCTCTGTTGTATATTAAAATGTTTTACTCTCTACAGAGGCTTCAACTTGTACTGATATGCACTGCTTCTGAGCATGGCCAGAAGTATCTGTTGTGGTTTTGTCATTATTCCAGGTCTGATTTTAACGTTTTCACTCTTAAAATTAGATCAGTGCTTTTTACATTTTCTTTAATTCCCTGGGATCGATATCGGATAATTGATTGGGATGTAGGGGTTTAAACGCTGTCCATTTATCCAGCCATCTATTCATCCACTTTTTTGAACAACCTTCCATTTATCCTTCCCTCCACCTACCTATCTTCACCTATCTTTACCATCCATTATTCGCCTATCTGACCAACCATCCAATCACCTATCTGAAAACCAATCCATCTATTCTTGCTGTAATTGGATATTATTGCAATACCGGTCTGACCACCTGACCACCCACACACCAAACCATCTCTCTATCTGACCCGCCCATCTGTCCATTTACCTACCTGATCACTCATTCTTCTATCCATCCATCCATTGGATATTAATTCCAATACATCTGTCTGACCACCTGACCACATGATGAGCCACCGGTCCATCCATCCATCCATCCATCCTCCCTAACCCACTCTGATAGGGTAGTTTTCAGGCCTTATTCCTCTTTTACATTTGTATCACCAACCCAACACCTCCCTGGATAAACTCTCCTAAACAGGTGACATTTTCACTCCTCATATCCAGCCTCTGTCAGCACCAGACCTGCTAAAGTTCCTCTGCCTCTCGAGTGGCGAGGCATCTAGTCTTCATCAACCTGCTCTCCATCCAGGTCTAGGTACAATGCAGGCTTCAGGCTACCCCCAGGCAAAGTCACATTCACCCGTATGTTTTCTACAGGGCCTTCTGAACTATTCTCCAGCTGATTCTTTTCCTGAAAATTTCCAATTCGCCTTAAATGACCCGTCCAGAAGCACGGGTCTCCATTCAATGTTTCTCTCAGGTGAACAGGGGACACACAATCCTCTTCATCTTAATAAGGCTGTGGTTACTGGAGAAGTCCCAGGCCTCTTCAAACACACAGTAATAGATTAGAAAAAAAAATGTAGCAAAATTGTCTCTAGCCCTAGAGCAGGGGCCAAGAACTCTAACAAACTGAGAGTAAATGTCATTTTACCAAAGGTCCCCCTCAGCTGTTGAGGTTCGAAAAGAAGGATTTAGACGTCAGAAAACAATGGAAAATAAAAAGTTCGTGCGTTATTTATTCAGTCAATAATTTATGAAGCCAGAATAATCTCAAAAAGAACACACGCAGTTTAGTGACGTCACAGACAGACCCTCGTGGGGACACTGCCGTGTTATTGGCTGCAAACGAGTGAAACTTCTGATTGGCTGGTGACAAATCTGGTCGGCAATTCTCAAAAATACAAATTATCGTGCACGTAATTTCACAAATTAAAAGCACGATTAGCATGTGAAGCGTTGTTTGTGTGCTCTTCTCAGAATACACACGCGGATCCGTGCTTACGCGCGTGTTCTTTTTGAGACTATTCTGGCTCCAAATTAATTAGCCGAAATATTCAGTAGACTAGCAGTATAAATTGTTCTCCTTATCCTTAATTTACAATTTACTGTCTCATTCAGAAATGAGAATTTTGAAATGAAAATCTGTCGTCCTGCAGCCAACTGATTTTTCTGGTGAGCTTAAATGAATTGTATGTATACCAGCTCTCATTTCTTAGATTTCAAAAATGACTTGATTCATTCTCCATACAACTCCACGACCGAGGAAACAACCATATGGTTTCTTTGCTAATGGGAGCGTTGTTCCATCTTTAATTAGGTTAAACACATGCTCAAGCCTCTTTGTTTGTAGCCGACGTAGCTCATCTGCCGATTAAAAAAAAAAAAGTACTATTACTACTGGCCAGTTAACTCAATTTCTCCTATGCAATAATTGTCAATGACACTAAAGTCTAGACAGGACTTTTTAAATGCTGGGCACAGGTGCCAGGTTTATAGCCAGCCTGAAAGGGCAGTTCATGAATAAAACCAGGTGACCCCATCCTTACTTTTTTGTTCTGGCATTCAGAATTATGTTGGAATGAGTCAGCGTCGGAAACTCGGGTGCAAAGCCTCTTTAAGGGAAAGGGCAGTCAGCAATGTTGGAAAATTTTTAGGATAAATGTGGTCATGAAATCGTCAGAAGAAAGAAACAAATCCGCTATTAACTTGGAAATTGCCAAATTCACTTTAGG
The DNA here is from genome assembly GCA_016785265.1 of Paraplagusia blochii. Taxonomy (NCBI): domain Eukaryota; kingdom Metazoa; phylum Chordata; class Actinopteri; order Pleuronectiformes; family Cynoglossidae; genus Paraplagusia; species Paraplagusia blochii. Next base: position 82,869 of record JAFBJS010057796.1, read on the forward strand.
TACTTAAACTCCTGCAGAATACTGTGCTTTGTTATTAATGTACAAAAATACTGTTATCTAGAGATGTGGCCATGCTGTTCCTGAATTTACATTTAATCGATGTATTTGCAAGGGGTTAGCTACTGCAGTAACAGAAGATAGACAACAGGGCTGACCTTCTGTATTCTCGTAAAGGTACTTTACATAGGTCATAACATAAGGAAATTGAGGATTGGATGCAGCTCACATCAAATTAGGCTTGACATCGCCATCTACTGGGTAATCGAATCCCTAACAGCCACAGCTGTTAACAGAAATACCGTGTAGAATTAAAATAACATTTGTTTCCAGGAGAAAAATATACTTTGAAAAATGAGTCCATTCAGTGAGCGTGCTGCTCTGAATGGTGCACCATGAAAAAACATTCAGTTTTTCGGAAAAGGTTTCACCTCTCATCCAAGAGGCTTCTTCAGTTCTTACTGTTAGTGGGGAGTAACAGAAGCTTTATCCCGTGAGTGTGGGACCTTCATAATAATGTTGATAATGATGATAAAAAATAAAAAGATATTAATTATGGAACCAGTATTATTTTTTTACTGATGTTTGTATTGTTTTCTCTTTATTTTTTGCTATTGCATCTGTTTGAGGATAGTTTTCCATTATTTCAATCTAGTAGCATTGACACAATATTTACTCTAAGTAATGGATTTTGTTTTTACAAGGAAGCATGGTTGGGTTGGTTAGGCTGAATGGGTTTCTTTGCTTAGGTGGTGACTCTGCAGCCGTATCTTTACCACATCTGTGTGAAAAATGAGTAAATTGATGCAGACACAGTCTAGAGTGTCAGAACAGGTTCAAAGATCACAACCACGTTCGATATCGTGCACAAAAACAAATCTTTTAGTCTGATGTTTGTCTTTGCTCTCGGGTGTCGTTGGTCGATGAATAAATGTCAGACTCCAATATGGATAACGGTGCTTTATAAGGTCAGGTTAAATGTACGGAGAACACGTCTTGTTTTATAAATATCTTCATTCGTTTCTCTGTCTCATTCTCAGAAGCATATAAGAAGCTGTCAGTGAATGTCGTGAACAGAAAAATACATGAAAATCACTTTTTTTTTCTCCCCTCTTTCTGCTTTTAGCGTCTTTATTTCCACACAGACAGGTGTGCTGAGCACCGGTTAATTTCCTTTTAACGTTTTTGACTGTTCCATATACACATGAAAGCATTGCTTTGCGAGAAGCACTAAGGTGCTTTAGATTAATGCGACAAAAAAAAACAACGTGCATTTCAACTCTCTTTATGGCTTAGCTCAGAAAACTGCACGTCAAGAATGTAAAGTATATCTTTGGAACTTCTGCTGCTGAGACTTTTATAAAAAGACTTCTGCGGAAAAATACCTCGTTGTTACTTCATTGTGAATTGATACTCTGCCTACCACACTGTGCATTCAGTTCTGATTTAAAAAAAACAGACTAACAACCCAACAACAGCCTCTGTCTTCAAAACGTATGTTCCTGCAATAACCGGTAGATGGCAGTGTTTATTAACCTTCATCAGTGGTCCACAGTTACCCTGTGTCATCACCCGCCTTCTCTCAGTTATATCCATTTTTATCCCTTTTCCCACCAACTCCTTAGAAACAGAGATTTTCATTCTGGCTCATTCATTGCTCAGAGCACAGACCTACATCACGTTGCATGTTTTTTTTTTTTTTTTTCCTCCTTGTAATAAATTGAAGGATTCCATCCTATGCTCTGATGTTCATCTTGAACCAAGTACTGTCAAAGAAAATCCAGAGTTGAAGTGAAACAAAGGCTGATCACATCACATCACATCACATCACATCTGTTGGACGATGTTTGATTTTCCCGTCCTCTAAATGACCACGGAGTCTGTTGACACTGTGACAACCCCGTGTTCACCGTCTCTCCGTTTACAGTGCTGTGGTATCACACAACTGTCATGTATCTCTTTCCCTCCAATGTCCTCTGAGGAGCTACTAGATTCACACACTCACACACACACACACATACACACTTTGACATCACAATTTATTCGCACACAATGCAGACATGCACAGAGTGGCGAGGCAGAGCACTGTGACTGCGGCAGTGATCCAAGTCGCACAGGATCCTTTTACCATGGTTTGTATTTCCATGCTATTGTGTCGGTTCTTTCTCCTTTACCGGGGGTTATTTACACGGTGTCGCTGTCGTCTCCTTTCACCTTCCTGTCTTTTTTTTTTTTTTTCCACTCAGTGCTTTTGTATCTTTTTTAGTCTCCTGAACCATTGGCAGCAGTTGAGATATTTGCATGGTAAATACATACTCTGATCCCATTTGGCATCAGAATTCCATGCATAAGGATTTTCCATAAATTACAAGCGATGTATTTACATTGTAAAAGAATGCGGCTCTGTGATTTGCATAAATTATGGCCTAGCTATGGTCGGTCTTACATGCTGGAAAGAAAAACAAAAATCTCTGCAATACCTAAACATCTCACCATATGCACTAGTGAGTCAATGTATGCATTGAATAAAACAACAATTAAAAAAAAAAACCCAGAGCAGCTACAATCATGTCAAAAAAGTATGAGAGCACCATTGTTTTCTTACATTTACAAGATAAAAGCACATGCTCTAAAAGCACTGTTCTTTGCAGTACAATGCCATATTGATGTGCAGTGTTAGGCAAGTTACTTTAAAAAAGTAACTTATTATTTTACTAGTTACTGCTCTGCAAAAGTAACTAGTTACATTACTAGTTACTTAATTATAAAAGTAACTAATAACTAGTTACTTTACTTTAAAAACACATTCAAATAAATTTAGTGTTGTGTTCTATAGCAACTATAATGATGAAATGTAGTGGTAGAATATAGACAAAATAGATGTTTAGACATTTTGACAGGCATCTTTATTGTGACCTCAACTTGTTACTTGCCGTTGTCTTGCTTGTGTGTGTGTGAGTTATTTCCCTAAGGCAAGAAGACCCGCCCAAGTCTCTTTCTAATTGGCTTAGCCTGAAATATTAACCTATGTCAACCAATCATAGCTCCTTTTCAACCTATGGGATCAGTAAGTGTGGACGACCGTCTTTCACTCATGACTGACAGGGAACAGACTCCACTGCCACACAGTTCTCTCTCCGTGGCCGAAACTGAGAAACTGTCCATTTGGACCACAGGTAGTAACAAGTAACGGCATTACTGAAGGGGAAAAGTAACGCGTTACGTTGCTAGTAACCAAGAAAAGTACTTTTGTTACGTAAAGGTGTTACAAGTAATGTACAAGTACTGTTGATATGAGACCTGAAATTAATTTCAGTTAGTTATAGCTAACTATAGCTATATTTGTTGTTATCATAAACAATATCATTATCGTCATTGTCACTGATATCGTTGTCATTTGTCCAAACAAATGTTACTTTGATGCCTGAAGAAGAAGAAATCAAAGAAAACAGCAGGCTAGTCTGATATATTTTCAGTGACTGTTTTCCGCTGCAGCTTTAGTCAGTATTATACAGCAATAAAAACAGCAGATAGAAAAGAGGAAAAAAACAAAAAAGCATTCTGTCTCCCTGTGTTTTCGTCGCTTTTTAATCAATATTCTTGTCTATTACAGCGGAGTTCAGTGTTTATTCAACAACCCGACTCACATTGTCCTTTACCTTTCTTCGCTCAACACGTGGAACCAATAGTGTTTTCACTTTATGTGAAGTGAATACCCAATGGTGACCTTTCTGCATGCTTGATTTGTATATGAGGCAGTGCAGAAACAACCTCGAAGAAAAAGTGGCCAGGGAGCAACCAGACTCTAATATATGTAGATGTATTCCTAACTGAGGGATAGCTTTCTGCGTAATTGCTATATCAATCTGTGCTCTCCTTTCTCTCCTGTCTAATTTCAGGTCCCCTCTTATTTCTTCTATTCTTTCTTTCTTCTTCCTCCTCCTCCTCCTCCTCCTCCTCCTCTCTCGCCTTAACACACATCCTCAAGCATACACCGTCAGTCTAATACTTTATCCCTCTGCACTCTCTCTCCTTGGCTTTGATTTTTTTTCTCTCTCCTTGACTCTCATTGATTCCACGTTTGAAGGTGTGGGTGTTGAACAGAGTCTGAGGTTACCTGTGAGAAACTAGCTGAGAGGGAGGAAAATATCCCAACCCGTAGAGCACGCCGGCACGTCCGGGGGAAGGTTGCACAAAAACATGCACAGATGAACGGTTATTAATGGACACGCAACAAACCTTAAGCATTAATAAAGGAATCGAACAAAATGCCAAGCGCCGGAATTATTGACATCAAACCCGCTACGTTCGATAAATCTCCCCTCCCGTCGTCATTTTCACCTTGGTTGAGCCACGTGCTCGCCCAGGGGTACACCTCTTAATCACAACATGCTTGCCTTCCCGATTACAAGACTCTCTAATTCTCCATGGACAGATGCACCTGTCACAAGAAATATGAATAGAGGAGTGAGCCAAAGTAATGGGACATGACTCGTCGGCGGAGAACTATTGGTTTGTTTGTTGCTGTACAGTAATTAGCCACCGGTTCACTTGTCTTGATGGCAGTAAGGCATGGAGGGACTTGAGCAGATTGAGTTTGGGAGGGGTCAGTGCATCAATACTCTCAGATCTATAACAGTTACAGTTAGAGTTTATAGTATGGATCTGGTCTCTGTTTTTTTTTTCTTTTCTTTTCTTTTAGTGCCACAGATATGATATTTTTTGTTAAAGTCTCACAAAGAAAGCACAGATGATTTTGATGTCACAAAATATTCCTAATATTATATAAACAATATATATTTCCTTTTTTATTGTTAGCATCTAAATGCCTTAATGGAGAATTAACAATTTTGTAGTGTTAAACAGATTATCTTTGATAAAAAAGATTGTTCAGCTAAGGTGAACGGAAAGGTTTCCAGGACAGTTGTGAGACCAGTCATGATGTATGGATTGGAGACACTAGGAATAGTCAGAAGACAGAGCTGGAGGTGGAGGAGTTAAAGATGTTGAGGTTCTCTTTAGGAGAGACAAGGATGGACAGGATCAGGAATGAGGTGATTAGAGGGACAACACAGACAAGAAGGTTTGGAGAAAAAAACAAGAGAAGCCAGATTGGTTGAGATGGTTTGGACATGTTCAGAGGAGGGACAGTGGATACATTGGTAGAAGAATGATTCTTGAGATGGAGCTACCATGGATTGATGGATACAAAGAACTGGAGGAGAAGGAAACGTTTATTCACTGTGGCAACTCCTAGTGTTTAATAGAAAATTCTACCTCTGGTGTACATGATACAGGTTAATTAAGTCTATTTTATGAGTCACTTATGGCTGTAAACTCAGACTCTTATTGTCTTTGCTTTATTTGACACAGAAACATACACAATAAATTGATTTAAAATGGAAATGGAAATGTACCTACGATGGAAATTTTAGGCCCCTGCATGATTTCTAAGTGGGAGAAGTAGCAAAATCAAAGGGTGATCAAAAACGTATTGACCTCAGTGCATATGTTCCCTGTTTGCTTGTTATTCTCCAGCAAGAACCAACATCATTATTTCCAATTTAAGGTGGGTAAGAGAATAGAACACACTACTTTTTTAATTGTCATCTTACAAACTCAGCAAATTCCTCCTTCTATACAAATTGCAAGCAGCAGCCATTAAGGTCTGAACTTTTCATGTAGACGCTCAGACCAGGAGAACTCATACTTGATATTTCTGAGAATGTTTCACTTTAGTCAGTGCTCCGTAGGTAAAAGAAAAGAACTCTCTCTTTGAGTTCACAGAAACGTATCTCTCTGCTTTTGAGTCCATGTTTTATTTTCTTCAGTACAGGTACAACAACCTCTTTTGATAGAAGAGTGAATCGATACCTCAAAGGTTTTACCATGGCATTGGAACACAGAAAATGTTCATCAAACCGTGATTTTCATCTTTGCTTGTCAGGTTCTTTCTGCTTACAGCCAATGGTTAGATCAGCTTTGACAATGTTAAATTTTATACTTTTATAGTATATCAACATTTATGACCGTAGACGAACATAAATCCGTAAAAAACTGGTTGTTTCTAAGATTTGGATTCAAGTCAAGTATAAAAGAAACTTGCAGTCCGTGGACGAGACAAACAATATCCCTAAAGGACCAATGACTGAGAGGCTCTCTGTACTGTTTTAACAATATAATGTCCCTTTAGAATCTGTATGTGTTGTTAACTGGTGCACTAGTATTTTCGTGCGTAGAAGATGTTCCTCTGTTTTCTGCCTTAGGCAAAAGTAAAAGAATGCCTTCAGCAGACATGTGATAAGACAACAAATGACAACAGAAGGCCGCGGCTCGCACAAAGGATGTTGTAGGGATTGGATTTAGCCCTTGTCCATCTTTGCAAAGTGCTGAGGAGAAATAAAGAGGGAAAAGTAAGAGATGGATACTGGCGGCTCAATTACAGCTCAACACCTTTCTATATATAGAATAGCCAAACAAGTTACAAAATGAAATAGTTGTGTTGCAAAAATGAGTTTCCACAATGTTTTCTAAGAAAACAACAAAGAAATACTATTTAAAAGTATTTTAAATTATATTAAATTCACAAGATCTCCGTAAAAAACAAACAAACAAAAAAAAAAACGAAATTTTGGACTATAAGCCGCACCGGACTATAAGCCACATGTGCCGCATTCTTTTTGCATTTTCCATGATAAAGGTTCGTTTATGCTAATTTAATTCATATACAAAGTGCACTACCGTACGTTATACTTCTTCTATGGTGTTTATTGGCAGTTGTGACTTGTCTTCCTCAACACCACCTATCTCACTTTTACCTTTTTTTGCCCGAGCAGCATACATTAGCCGCAGGGTTGAAATTATGTGACAAAAGATGCGGCTTCTAGTCCGTAAATTACGGTATACGTCACTGACACACAACTTAGTTCGTAGTGTGAACACTGTACATGGAAACCCACAAATTAATCACAGAGTAGTGGTCCCCTCTTTGCCTTTTCGACAGACAAGGTCAGCGAGATAGATATTCACAGGAGAGATTTGATGTTAAGAAGAAATATTGTCACTTTACTATATAATCACGTCGCCAGTCAACACAGTGATAAATAACCCGGGAGATCATGTGAGGCTAAACCAGCGAATATCAAAACAACAGCTGCATTTCCAGCAATTGACAAATAAAGAAGTAGGTGATGTGGGTTGTATTGATTACACATTTACTCTCAGTCCCATCGTGTGGTGCCTTTACATCAAGGCCTCATTCAATTTATCGCTGATTCAGTGGCCTGTCCTGCAGCTCACGTGACCATTGAAACATTAGCCAATCTGGACCCGTGTGCTGCTGCCTCGTTGTATGCTATCATTTATTTCTGTTTTTTTCTTTTTTTTTTTTTTTTCTATTTTATACAACAAGCTTTTATAACTAAGCTGACAAAACCCACACATCTGTGGTGAATGAGGTTAAAGGAGGGTGTACTAAGGTAGAGAGATAAATCTTTGTTAGTTCATCATGCCACTGTGAATGACCTCCTTAAACTAATTACCATCCTCTATACACACTACTGTTTACACAACAGAAAGCAAGCCTTAACCCTAAACACAATTATGAATAATCAAGGTTAATACACGAGATCTTTTCACCGAACTGTGCCGACTACACTGTTTAAAAAAAAAAAAAAAAAAAGCTCTTTTCAGATGTTTTGGACATTGGACACATGTGATTTCTTTATTTATTTATCTTTTTTATATTATAATTCTCTATGTGCCGTACATATTTAATACTGAGTATTAAACAAACTACTCTAAATAAACGCAGAGTTTTACAAGTTTGGTAGTAAAGATTTTTAAGAATAAGGTCTGTTCTTGTCTGGTCTGATCTGGTCTGATCTGGTCTGATCCGGTCTGATCTAATCTAGCGTGGTCTGGCCTGGACTGGCCTATTCTGATCTGGTCTTGCCTAAACCTGTCTGGTCCAATCCAATCTAGTCTACTTTGATATGGACGTTTTTTTGGTTTTGTCTAGTCTGGTTTAATCTGGTCTCCACTCTACTTTAATCTAGTCTGGTCTGGTCTGGTCCAGTTGTGTCTGTTCTGGTGGAGTCTGGTCTAGTCTAAACTGGTCTTGTCTGGTCTTATCTAGTCTAGTCTAGTCTACTTGAGTGTGGTATGGACTATGGTCTGATCAAGTCTGTTCCAGCCTAAACTGGTCTGGCCCAATCTAATCTAGTTTTATCTAGTCTTGCCTAATCTGATCTAATCTATTCTAGTCCAGTCTGCTCTAGTCTAGTCCAGTCTAGTCTAGCATGATATGGCCTAGTTTGGTTTTGTCCAGTCTATTTTTGTTTAATCTGTTACCATCTGGTTTGATCTAGTCTTGTATGGTTTAGTCTGGTCTGTTATGGCCTGGTCTGGTCTTGTCTAGTGTAGTCTCATCTAGTCTGGTCTAGCTTAGTCTGATTTGGTCAAACTGTTCTGTTCTGCTCCGGAAGGGAAGTGTATTTGTATAGAAGGATTGGCCGTGAGTCGGATATGAACATGCTTTTGACACAATTTGATAAAATGTGCAAAAATGGGAAATGAATTCATATTTAAACCTAAACTGTCCTGTGTGTCCATCCACTTTCATTTACGAAGGAGGCTGCCTATTCATGTCTGGTCCAACTGGACAGAACCTCCAGATGCTGCTTTGAGACTGTGCATCAAACGCATATGCTCTGCCTTTCTGTCCCCGCTCTGAAACCCAAGATGCATTCTTTGGCATCATAAGGTGAGCCAGGAACTATGATGCAGAGACCTGTCCCCAATGTTACAGATTCACAAATACACTCACAGTCAATTTTAAACACCATAAATTGGACATAAAAGATAGATCTTGCTGTTCCTGGCTTCCACTCATGATGAAAGAAACAGTGTTGAGCTGGATTAAAATAACTCTGTAGGAATTAAACTAGATGGAAATGTAATTGTAGTCACTAGAACAGATATCAGGAAATAGTTAAAGTGGCCAAAAACACATTGTATAAACCATACCTGCGTAGCTATACTTTACGCCAAATATGCAGGTTATGCAATTGTATTAACCTCAGGTCAGTACTCAAAATAATATTATTATAATGTAAATACCTATTTTGCAGGGATAATAATAATGTATTCCGGTACAAATCACTAATTACTTTTTTTTGTAGAGAATAGACTTAACTATGCACATATATCTGCATCAGTCGTCACTACTTGGAAATGTAGTTTGTATCTTCTTACATTTGCCATCTATTTTATCCCAGTAAAAGGATGTTATGTACTGTTTCATTCATAAAAAAAAAAAAAAAAAAGCTTGTGGGCCCAATATAGATCCCTGGGTTACGCCACAAAGAATATAATAAACTATGACAAAAAAAGAAAACTCTGATTATCTACAAAAGCACATATCTCATACTTCACAATTTATCAGTATTTTTACATTGAGGGTTGAAAATGTAATGTTAATGAAGAAATGTTTATCTTATTTTTAAAGTATTTTAAAAAGTCTT
>JAFBJS010057796.1:92573-108546 GCA_016785265.1 Paraplagusia blochii
GAAAAGGAACAAAGAATATAATAAACTATGACAAAAAAAGAAAACTCTGATTATCTACAAAAGCACATATCTCATACTTCACAATTTATCAGTATTTTTACATTGAGGGTTGAAAATGTAATGTTAATGAAGAAATGTTTATCTTATTTATAAAGTAGTTTAAAAAGGCTTCAAATACACAGTTAATTTTCATAAAACACGATCCCGTGCTTTCATTACCACTGCTGCAAAATGTATGTGCTTTTTCAGATCACATTAAATCTCTGAAAAGAATAAAAGAAAATCCTCTCCACCATTTCAATCCTCTCCAATTTGCTTTAAAAAAAAGGCAGTACTTACTGGTTTACAGCCATATCAGATTATATTTGTCAACATACATATACAGCATCTTTGTTTTAATCTTCTCTTCTCCAAAGTCAATGCAATTAATCAACCATTTTAGTCTCCTTCATTTTTATAAAACAAAAGTTGTTCCAATTCTTAAGAGCCAGACCAGATAATCATGATTAGATCAGATGTTTGTATACATTTTGATCCATATTGCAATCGACTTATGGCCCTCTCACTTGGAAAGGAAATCTTTCGGAATTGGCTGACGTCAAGCTGAGGTCTGGATTGACATGTTTACTTGATGCACTTTTATTCTCCACAGACCTCTGTTCCAATTACTTGTGTCCAAGAAAACCTAGCCAACGATTGTGGCACCAAGGGACATGAGCCCCTTTGGTGCAGTGATTCTTGAAAATGCTGCACAATGTATTGATGGTTCTGTCAATGAAAAATACTTTGTTTCTACATAACAGTGTGTAGGCCTCGATATACAAAAGAAAATTCTTTCAGACCAGTATTAAAAGTTAGAATCTTGTATCAATGACTCTGCGTCATTTTGAGTTTATTGTTATTGTCTTCACTGAGAAAATATTTCCTAATCAAATATAGTTACATTATTGATGATGGACTCCTAGCCATTCTATTGGTCAGTTCTTTTGTTGATATGGGTATGGATCAAGTGGAAGTAATAGACAGATGGGGACAAAATTATGTCTCTGCGGCCCGGCACCAATTCACCCACGGACCGGTACCTGTCCCCGGCCCAGTGGTTGAGGACCACTGCTCTAAATCCATTGTTTTTCAAAGAATTAGATTTTTAGTTAGTTTTTTGGTTCACTTGGCATCAATTTCACTCAATTACTTTTTTACTTTATTCAAAACTTGTGAAATACTAAATATTATTTGGTCAACAATAAAAAGTGATAAATTAAAAAATAATATCTCTGACTTATTTACAATTCTAAAAAGGGCTTGTAAGAGGAAAGGTCATTTTAGATGTTAAGTGAAGTATAATTTGTTTATTTCTTTTAATGGATCTTCAGGTCTAAATAGGGCCTTAATCAGTTTTGTAAAACAATGTAATTTGCAAGTGAGTCCCGAGTTTTCTTTTTGGGTCGTCTTAAATCATGTCCCCTAGGAGTTCACGGTCCTTGTTGCTGTACTCAATCACTCTTTTTCTTTCTTTAAAACTGAAATACTAATACTGTTTACCATACTAATTTTTCAGATATCCGTTGGTCAAAAAAAATTGATTTAGAAAAAATATATTTACTTGAAATATAGCAACCTACCCCCCAAAAAAAGGGATTGCAAGAGAAAGGTCATTTAAAAAAAAAGCATTTCTTCTTGTCCTTACTTTACCAGTTTCAAATACAGCTAATTAGCACATACTGTATGTACATATGGTGTATCATAGCAACAACTCCTCCCACACTGTTTCTGCTGAGACTATGGTTAAGTCCTTTGGTCACTGTTGAATGTCTGACAAACTGCAGATTTGTGAGTTTTCTATTTTATTAAAATCTCAATTTAAGTCACAGGGATGCTAATGTGAAACTGCGGTTTGGAGCAAATGAAGAACTTCCAAACAGTTTAATGGTCTACCTCCATTTTCTTTGGGATTATTACCACACTGTGGATAAATCTGCAATACAAAATTTGATTTATTAAATGTTAAATTGTTTTTTTAAAAAATACCTCTCACACAGTCTCTTGCATTTCTTTGTTTTCCTCATTCCCTCTTCAGTAATACAGTACAGTACGTTTACATTCCATGGGGATTTCAGCTCCATTAGACGCAGAGGAAGAAGCAAGCACATTTTTCATGCCATGTTGCTTTTTCTATAGATATGCAGAAAAAAAAAAACAAAATAAAAGAAACAATGTACCACCTACGTAGATGCTTTATCTACTTTAATTCTGTGGAGGGCTCAGCTGCAGAGAACATTAAACACAAATGCAGACACCCCAGGATCAGGGACCTGTCATTATGGAATACACAGCTGGGGCTGAGAGGTAATGCAGGCGTGTTGGAGCCTCCTGGGTGAGGATATAATGTCAACTTTTCATCATCGGGATGGTTTCTGTGTTTGCATGCGTGCTAAAATATTCCTTGACTGTGAAAAACAGTGCTATATCGATGGCATTAGTTAATGTCAAAGTTTTTTTTTGTGATTTTGTTCTTGGAGAAAGATTTAATAGTTGGACAAATGAAGTGAGATCATTGTTAATGGTGTCCTTGGCTTCGGCGTCTTCCCTATTGTGATATTGGTTTTGTATTTTTTCACTTCTCTTCCGTGGCATCTGAACTTGATTAAGTCATTATCTCAGGCACCCTGGGCAAAAATTGTTTCGTTGCTACATTGATTTAGTTGTTTATTGTTCTGTTGCTGTAATGAGCTTGACTCTGGGGCACAAAACTTTGAACATCGTTGCCAATGTCACTAAGAGGAGCTTAACTTTTACCTTCCTGCGACTCTAAACTATCAAGTACTACCAATATAGATGATCTTTTGGACACATTATTTTAAGACGATGACATGATTTTAAGATTAAATCAAAAAACACATACTTTAGGCTAAAATGCCATGTATACCGCCAATAACAATATTCTTATGGCTTTGGAAATCTAAAATAGTCCTTTTGATTGTTTAAGTACTATAATAATTTCAAATTTTATTATATACATACAGGATATCTGTGTAGTATTGTGTTTTGTTATCAGATAAACTCTGGTGCTATTATTTTCTCCACCACCTTGCCTTAAAATAATAAAAAAAAAGAATTAGGGACATTAATCAATAATTATAAAATATATTGCTATTTGAAAAAAATAATGTGACATGACATATAACACTGACTTCACATTGACAAAAATACCCTGCTAAATACCTGTGATTGTGTTAATGCAATTCACTAGATACCCGGAATAGAACTCGTTAAAGTTTTTTTTTTTCTTGGTAGATCAGTGTCATAGATCGTGATAAAAGAACTCAAGTGATTTTGGTTACTATCGTTAAACTGATCTTAATCTGAATTACTTTCCAGAATTACTGAAGTTGACAGACAAGTAGAGAAACAGAAGGGAAAAGTTGTGGATAAACACTACTAAATATTTAAATATTAAACTAGTAACATTTGGGACTGTCCAAACAAAACTGAATTTTTTCACATTTTGCATCCAATGATAAGCCCAAGGTAATTGGAAAAATATATTCAAAAATAGTGATTAATCATGTACACACTAGATACTGCATAGTGCAAAGCTTTTCAAATTAAAGTGCTGTACTTCAAAAGCAAATGTCTCAGGTAGGACATACACAGCTAAAGTTTTACAATAGGCCCCTGGCGGACACATTTTATTAGAAACAAAAAGTATATGTTATGTTTATTCACAATAATTTAAGACCCCATGTTATATCTATTTGTGCTGACAGCTAGTTGACGTTGCTTGCCAACAGGAGGCAGCAGCAATGTGTTTTGCAGATGTGCAAAGAGGTGCATTCAAGGCTGAGAGAAATACTAATACAAGGTTTTAGGTATAGATTTTTTTTTTCTTATCTCTTCATGTCTGGCCTTAAAGAATATTTAAACGTTGATGGGAAGTGACAGCCCTAAAAGAATTGCGTGAATCTCCACAATCTGGAAAAAAAAAGAAAAATATGTACGTTCCAAGCAAGAGATACATTGCTGAGAATTGTGTTGGAGGCTGGGATGGTGATTTGGATTAACCAAAGGGTCTTTGCTCTTTAAATAATAATAATAATAATAAAAACAAAACAAAGAAAACTCTCCTGTCTGTAGTTCCAAGCCTGTTTCTTACCCATAGCCTTTCCAACATAATTCTCCTTTTCTGCTAACTCCAGGTCCTTACTCAGGGTCTCCGTGCCAGAGAGCCTTGGCACTGCTTCAGCTGCCATTACCTGGGCAGGGCAGCAGGCTTGTTGGCCTTATTGTGCTACTGTTAGTGTATGATTTATGACAGTGTCGTTGTGCATCTGCTACATTAATAAACATCCAGGCACACACCCATAATTTAACCTGCACAGTTAAACAACAACCCCTTTTGTGGAAACTTTACGATGCTGCGTTTCAGAAGTTGTCGTCAGTGCAGACAATGGATGTGGTTTTATTTTTCGGTAATGTTTCCACACCTGTCTGATGCCTCAAGTTTCACTCGAAAGAAAAAAAAGGAGTTGAATTGAAATTGAATTGAAACTTTGGATGTAGCTGTACATCACCGCAATTCACAGAACAGTACAAACTAAGTTTGTGGCGATAGCGATGATATTTTTGGCTTGGAACGCCACTGGCTATTGTAGGTGTGGACAAACTAAGGCCCTGGGGCCAGATGCGGTCGCTTCAGCTTTGTGATCTGGTCCGACAAATTTGATTATACCTTGCCAAGCAATATCTTTATTATACCATGTAGCTAAACATTTAGCATTTTAGCCTTCATGCATTACTTCTGTTTCTTTCTTCTTCCTTTCGACTTGGGCCCTTGCCTCAGCGAGTCCTCTGTATCCTCAACTCTAAGTCCAACCACCTCCAAGTCCTCCCTCACTGTATCCATCAGCCTCCTCTTTGTCTCCTACCTGGTAGCTCCATCTCTAGGATCATTCTTCTCCCAATGTATCCACCGTCCCTCCTCTGAACATGTCCAAACCATCTCAATCTGTCTTCTCTAGCTTTTTCTCCAAACCTTCCTGTCTGTGTATCTGCTCCTGACCCAGCCACTGTGTCCAGTTTTAGGACCAAATGGTGAAAATCTTTTTTTTTTTATTCTTTGACATTTTCTTGACTATTATTCTTCATGAATAATCGCATAATTTGGTTGAAGAAATAAAGAAAAGAAAATAATGTCTAAATACACAGCCCTCAACCTTCTGTTCCAATGATATATTTCTGAATGTTTATGTATTTGCTTTTAAATCAACAACTATCAAAAGACAGCAAGCCTTAACATTTTTATTATTCTTATATTATTGGCTTATATTTATGGTCCCATAAATGTTTAACTCAGCTGCTCCGATGTTGTTGAAAGGGCTGTAAAATATTTAAGAAAAAATCTGAATTCTGAAGGAATATTCAGGTAAATCTGATGATTAAAGATGATGGTAAAAAGTTCATCCAGAGATTTTCCTCAGTGTCTATTTGATGTAGCTGCGTTTTGTTTTATTTTTTTTCTGTGCCAGCATTTGTTGGTTGATGTTGAGATTGGTCAAATCCCATCTTCAAACAGGAAACATAAATGGGATTTGACCTCAATACTTTAGGAATTCTTCACTTTTAGCTCCTTCTTCCACTGGTTGCTGTTTTATTTATTCATACATCCTTCCCTCTCTCTGCTCCAATTGGCTGTCCTCTTCCTTCTCCTGTTTATTTATTGAAGAGTTCCTCCCTGCTCAGTTTTTAATGTGATACTGTGCGTGGTGTGTTCACCATTCAGAGCAATTTCCGACATGTCTTGAAACACGGGGCTACTACGCAGCACATAGCCATGACCCACAGGGCAATAACGCTGAATGTATTCATTCATGATCTTCCCCCACGATTATAGTTGTCGACTCTACAAGGCCACCTGCTGGAAGTACTTTAAAACACAACAGGTCTTATCTATTTCTGTACTTTCTTGGTATATTTAATGTCCTACACATTTGTCATACTACTGTTTAATCATCTTGTATTTATTAAATATATATATATATATATATATATATATATATATATATATATATGCAAATGCAAATTAATCGTTTTGGATTGTTTTGGTTTGAACTGAATCAAATCGGATCGAACTGGATCGATCGTCTTTTAGTGAATTTAATTATTTGCAGTTTAACAGGTTTTATTTTTTCTAAAAACACACTGGAATTTTATATTAACTGTTATTTTTTAACCACTGTCCACCTGCTGCTTTATACTGTAAATGTATCTTATATATGTACAGTACAGAAAACACCTGAGACATGTATAAAACATTCACTGTGGATTAACAGGAGATACCCTGTTGGTACGGGGACATTTTCTAGGTTATAGCTCAGATGTCCTGCTATTTCATTCATTTATTCATCTTCATTCTGCTAACGGGTCTAAGACAGGAATAGTACGTAAGTCTCCACGCCTGCTACACAAATCACACCTCCCTGCAGGAGGTTAACCCACTGGTATTTTTGCTGATAAAATATTAAAGATTACCAGTTTTAAAAGGCGAAAAAATATATAATGTTAAATAATATTGGTTTAGCATAGAACTGAATGTGACATTATGTGAATTAATGTTGTAAAGTTATGTAAATAACATCTTTTAAGGTCACTCACAGATGCGGATGAGATGAGAGGCCACCGAAACTATCTGTGTAGAACAAGTGCTCTAGCTTTTGCACTTTTGCAGCATTAATTAAAGTTATAAATGTATCTTTTGAGCTGTTCAGTAAATGTAATAAAATATGAATGCATTTATTTCTATTTCTGTTTAATAATTTTGATGTCCAGAAGTATTACCATCTGTTTATTGCGGCCTGTTATCACAGAAGGATGAGTCAGAGACTCATCCTTCTGACGTTTCAGTCTCCATTAGGTTTTCATTTAAAGAGAATAATGATACTTTTCCCCACTCATTTCCAGAGTTCTGTCCTTTTGTCAGTAGTGTCAGAAAGTTAAATGTCCTAATTAATAAACTGGCCTTAGTCACGGGCAACTTCAAAAGCTGTGGCCTAACGCTCTTCATTAGCTAAATCAGTGAGTCAAACATGACAAATGGCCCTCCTGGACATGTGTGGGCAGAGCTTAAAACAGTCAAACGGGGTAAAAATCACATTCAAACAGCCTGAGCCCAGTAGGAGCCAAACCGAAGACTGCACATCATACATTTTGGATAGACACATTGCACCAAAAAAAGACAATCGAATCTGTTGTATCATATCAGAAAATCTGGAAACGCCAATCGCTACTGCAAGGAAGATTGGAGGTCTCAGAGTTTTTATATCCTGTTTCTGAAACCTTAAAACCTTGATAATGGACGATTCTCTGAATCAACACCAATGAAGGTACAACTTGATCGGTTATAGAAGAGTGTCAGCTAGGGTGAAGGGAAAGGTTTACAGGACGGTTGAGAGATGAGATTTAGACGAAAAACAGGAGGCAGAGCTGGAGGTGGAGGAGTTAATTAAATACGCTGAGGTTCTCTTAAGGCAGTGTTTCGCGCCCCCCGCAGCATTGTACCGCCCCCCCCCAGGGGGCCCCGCCCCACACTTTGAGAAGCACTGTCTTAAGGAGAGACAAGGATGGACAGGAATGAGGTGATTAGAGGGACAACACAGACAGGAAGGTTTGGAGAAAAAACTAGAGAAGCCATTTTGATTGAGATGGTTTGGACGTCTTCATAGATGGGACAGTGGTTTGGTAGAAGAATGATCCTAGAGATGGAGCTACCACGTAGGAGACAAGGAGGAGATTGATGGATGCAGTGAGTGAGGACATGGAGGTAGTTGGAGTTGAGGATACAGAGGACAAGGACAGATAGAAAATGTTGACTTGCTGTGGCAACCCCTGAAGAAAGGACAAGAACATAACAAAAGTGTTCAGCAACGTTTATTGGTAAACGGCTCTATCAAGTACAGCCATGATTATGAAGTGCACTATTTAAGCATAGAATTACCGGAAGAATCTAAAACTAAACCCATTCGTTCCACTTGAATAAGCATAAATGGAATGCATCGGGAATTAACACGTATAAAAGCAGTAAGTGCCTCAAACAGAGCCGGTAACCTTTGAAGTCAACAGGGGGCGAGCATTTAATATCCAGGGCTGTTGTGGGTAGAGTGCCACTTTTAATGTGTAATTCTCCAAGCTGTGTTGCCCCGTGTTTGACCTCATGTATTTTCCTCCGGTTTTGCCGGTCTTATTTGCAGCAGTTTTTTTTTTGTTGAAGGCAGTTTATCCTCATTCTTTAGTAAATTAGCAGGCATTCGTCAGGAATCAATCTTTAGCAAAGGCCGTTTCAACCAAAACAGCAAATTATTCTTCAACTTTTTGGGGTTGAGGTGAAATAGAGGGATCTGTCCGTAGATTAGATGTTGTGATGTTGGTGTTATTATTAGTTTTTGGGAAAAAAAAAAAAAAAAAGCTGCCAACACAACTCTGTTTGTTGATGCTTTCACTCTCAAGGCTGATCTTCAACCCTGAAGTTGTGGGTTCATAAAAAGATAGGTGAAAAAGGCTTCGAGACAGGTCTGCAAATCATGTTCAACCTCTAAAAAAAAATGTGTCAACATCTTTCAAGGGCCTGAAACAACATTTAGTTTTATGACCTTGTCGAGCCTAGAGTTGTATTTAAATAAAAAGTCTCTTTAGATTTCCAAAACTAATACCTTATACCACACAAAGCAGCAGGTTTTTACGTGTTGTGAAAAAATAGTTTTTTAACAAGACGGAAAACAACAAACTGCAGAAGTGTAGACGGCAGCTTCCGGAGAAAATAGCTTTGTGGTTTTCTCTAATAGTGGATTTTTTTTTGTCACTATTTCTCAGAACTGTTTCAAAATAGCTTCCTGATCTCCTTTTACCGTGATACAGTACTTAATAATACTACGGGATAATTATCACATCAATGACAGATGCTCTGTTTATAAGGAGCAGGGAACGACCAAGCTGTGCTGGGATAAACAGTCTGGTTGACAGGTGTCAGGCGTCCCTTGGCTGATCTGTTGTTAAAAATGACTAACTAGTCACTCGTCCCGTCATCCTGCAAATTGTTACACATGTAGTAAAATACTGTCAAACAAGTTTTTTTTGTTATCACAAACCTTTACTATAACCTGAATCACGCACTTCATTTTTATGGAAAAGCAGATTTAGACTTTTTGCTGTTTGGCTTCTTTTTGAGAACCTGCACTTTTGCCTTTTGCTTTTTCTTCCCTGCAACAACATATTTGGATTTAAAAAAAAAAAAAAAAAAATCTAATCTACTCTGTCAAATGTACAAATGATGTTGTGTTTCCGTCTCTGCAGAACAAGATCATCTTGGACCCTTTAACATTCAGCGAGGCCCGTTTCCGACCTTCTCTGGAAGAACGTCTAGAAAGCATCATCAGCGGTGCTGCTCTGATGGCCGACTCTTCCTGTACGCGCGACGACCGCCGTGAACGCATCGTGGCGGAGTGCAACGCCGTCCGACAGGCTCTTCAGGACTTGTTGAGCGAGTACATGAACAATGTAAGTTTATTTTCTGGATTATTTGATGCACGTGCTGTAGCATTGGCTGCAGGTGTCCTGTAGGTCTTTCTAATGTGATTCCACACGACAACAGAAGATCATAAGCTGCATCACTTTCTCTCTCTTCAGCTTTTCTTTCCTTAGTAGTTGAATCCATTTATACACACGGATCAACCTCAGGCCTGGGGGCAAAATGTGGCCCAGAAGTTAATTTAACTTGGCCTCCATATAAAATCCTTATCGGAGGTGGCCTGCTGGTTTATCTATATACTCGCAGGATTTATGGTATTAGAGGTGATTTTTCAGGGTTTTTTTTGTTGTCACAATATCATCACAAAAGATAAAAAAAGATATGATAATAAAATAATAACATATAATATAATAAGTGACAAATGCTACAAATGTGGGTTTCATTTCAAATTGAATATTCTATTTTTTTTATAATATCAGGTTTTACTGGTTCCAAATTCAATATTTATTCAAGGCTAAAGTTTATTTTGAAATGAAAAAAAAAAATTAATTACAGATCAGGAGGTAAGAGAAATTATTAACAATTGCAGTCAGTTTTTTTATTAATATTTTTGCTCTGCAATTTCATACCATATTGTGTTTTTTGCCCCTGCAATAATAGTTGTATTACTATGTATAATATTACTATGAAAGTATTTGACCAATGACAGTATTTTACCAGTTAAACAGGACAACAACTGATAACATTTATTATTCATTATAATTTTTTTTATGAATGGCACTGTTCACATTAAGTCCTTGGCCAAAATAGACCTTTTAACCCACTGGTTAAATTTTATTTTGAAACAGTGAAATACAATTTCCAAAATTGCAATGAATTAGTTCCATCACACTATAATAAATATCCCATTGTCAAAAAAAATATATTTTATAATAAAAAATAATTTTTATATTTTAAGACAAATCAAATGATTGTTGTCTTGTCCAATATGGCAAATATTGGACTTAAATATTCAATAGTCTAAAATCTCAACTTTCTTTTAAATGATTGTTCTTTAAAAGCCGGTCTGTTTCCA
Source organism: Paraplagusia blochii (assembly GCA_016785265.1). NCBI lineage: Eukaryota > Metazoa > Chordata > Actinopteri > Pleuronectiformes > Cynoglossidae > Paraplagusia > Paraplagusia blochii. The sequence goes on from JAFBJS010057796.1 coordinate 103,166, forward strand.
CTTCTCTGTAGTTGGTGGGGTCAGATTTTTATGCACTGCTGTGATTGGTACAAGTGTTTAAAGGCGAGGGGATGAGCCAAGACAAGGCTATTCATCACAGACATGCAATTTATATTCCACTTCAGCCATCCCATTTCTGCATAGTGAGCTGTGGGCTGTGTAAGCAGTGTCTACATAGGCAAAAATAAAAGGGTTGCTTCCATGCTCAGTCACTGACCTTGCAATAGTGACTTGCTTTTCTGACCGGACGGTGAGATTTTATCACTGGGCTTCAGCTCAGAGCTGTTCAGTGACACCACCATCAAATCTCCATTGTTATTTATGAAGCTCCAAACCTTCTTTTTCTAGCTGTACCTGCAGAAAATATTTAAGAGAGAATTTTTCTATCACTATCTTCGGTCTCTACAATGAACATTGTACCTTAAAATAAAATACAGAAAAATAATTTATTGTGGCAACATTTCCTTTGGTCAAATCTATCAAAGAGCTGCAGCAGAAAATGTTAAGGAACCCCAAATTATGTGAGTAGATAAGTAAACCTTGATGAATATACAGTATATTAAACATCAAAATAATAATCAGGCCCCGTAACATTTATTTTGCTGAGTTTTGTTAGCATCCATTCATCCATTTTCACCTGCTTATCAGTTAACTCAGGCAACCCAAAATGTTCAAAGAGCCATATTGGCCCCCAAAAAATAAAAAAAAACACACCTGTATGTAGCCACAAAAAATGTAAAGTCTTATATAAGACTAAAATGAATGCAACATAGGATCTCAGTATAATAGCTATATATATTTTTTTTTAAATCCATTTTGATGCCGTTTCAGTCCTTTTTCTATTTTTATACGTTTTGGAAAAAATCACCAGTGAGCCACTAGGGATTGCTAAAGAGCCGCTTGCGTCTCTGGCGCAGTGGCAGCAGTGTTCACGACCACCACTTAAATCACAATAAATCATACCAGCCCCTTGCTGGTGGTGAGCAGACAGGAAGCAGCCAAACACCCTAACAGGGGTTTAATGTTGTCCAAAAAAACCCTTGAGTTCCAAATCAATGACAGAGGCATTGCCTATGGACCAAATCACCACGACTGAATAAACACACTGACAATAAGGTTTCCAAAAAATGAGGTAAAATATATATTGTATGAACATTCTTGGATTCCTTCCATCAGGGCTTCCAAAGCCAACTTGCTGCTTGAAGCGGTTGAATACGGTTCCCATTCTTCAAAATTGCCATTTTTGTTGGAGCAGATTTATGGGAGTTGAAATCTTCTTTTAAAAAAGTCAATTGAAACTTGCATTGGTAAAAATGAGAAATGACACCAAGTCCAAGTGTCATTTTTGGCTTGTGAGCAGTTGGCAGCCTTTTTTCCTATTGATCCCCTCTGAATCTAAAGTGCTGGCCAAATGCCCTATGCAATACGTTATAATGTTTAGCTTAATGTTTATTTGGAGAAGCAGATATGCTGAGGAAGTTTCAAAATGAAAGTTCTGAAACTTCTGAGCAGAGATCTATCTGGTCGTAATTGAATCCAGAGGTTGGTAGGCGTGCATGCAGTCAGTTTCTTGCTCCTTTTATTCATTGACATTGGCTTTGGTATGTGCATTGCATCATCTTTAAAGGAAACATTTTTTCCAACTGTATTAAGTTATTGTTGGAAGTCATTGATTCTATTTAACATTGTCTCATTCTTAAAGGCTGAGCATGTATAAAAATACTTTTCTCTCTCTCTTCCACTGAGTCAGTGCAGAGAAAGAGCTGATCACAGACATGCAGTAGTCCTCATAGTCCAGGGCTTTAAACTAATTTCAGCAACAGGAACCTCAGTCTGACAGAGAAATACCCAGGGACCACAGATCCTTAGTAGGAGCACAAGTGTTGAAATGATTCTTTTTTTGTTTTTTTTTTCTTTTTCCTCCCCTCTGCCTCTTAGTGCACATCTGGGCATGGTAGTTTGCAGTCTATTTTAAGAAATGTAGTGGTAGATGGGGGCGGCTGTACAATATTCCCTGGCTCAGGCTTTTCTCTGTAGTTATTGTTGGCTCCAGTAATTCAGCCAGACAACTAATCCAGAACTTATTTCTTGGTTGTTCATCATCCATGTGTCTTATGTCAGAGTCAAGGCCAGAGACCACTTGTAATAATTCTTTGGACCCTGGAGGGATATGAACCTCGGGTTGACTATCTCTCCTTATGTTTCTCTGTGCTGTATCCCCATCCTTACATAGCCCTCATGTTTTACCAGGGTGGGAGGACTGGATGCAGGGGGGAGGAGGTTAATGTTCATGCTATCGGCATTTTATTGGCATTATTATTCATTATATTGAGGTTTCTTTCTACTCACAGAATGAAACTTGATTGTCGCCACTAAACGGGGGCATCTGAGTCCCCTTTGTTAATAACACACACACAGCCCTTAAGACATTGGGTTTTTTTTCCCTTTTTTTTTGCTAAAGTAATTGAGCATTGCTTCATTAGGCCCATGAGTTGTGTTTTGGAGGCTACAGCTGGGAGATTGTTGACAGCCCCTGGCTGTCCAAACAAGGAACATGGTATAAATCACAGTGGCACAAAGAACAAAATGCTTCTACTTCTCTGCTCAATCTCCTCAATAATAATAAATCAACAACCACACCTGCTCATAAAGCAAATTGTCTTATAAATAATGTAGATTGTTAAAATTACAGAGAAAACTGCAGTTTTATTAAGGCAAACCCCTCGTCAAGTCTGTCACATTAGAGGGAAATACAATCATGGAAACTCCTTTCTTTTGTGATTAAAAACCCTATTTTCATTCGTTGTCCAATCCCATCCTAATCACTAATTTTTTTATTTTTTTTTGCACCTTTTCAGCAGGATTGTGTTTCTTTTCTGTTCTCTGATTACCATTCATAAACAGGTTTGCCGAAAACAATTATTTGTGTTGCACATGAGTTTTGGCAACAAGAAGACCATAGTCCATGGTCCAACTAATTTGGGACATTTGAAACTGGGCTCCAGTGATAGAATTAAAAATTCAATATATTTAGAGAGAATCCCTACATAATTCCCATTTCTTTCTTTGTTTAAGAAAGAATGATAATGTGTACAATCTGCATGGGCACATTTTTCACTCTTGGGCCACAATTTTGTTCCTAAAATTAGACTTGGAGGCAGATTGTGTTTACATTGAACTTATAGTTGCAATGGAATGACATAAGTAAAATGAGAATACACATTTATTGTATAATTTTGGACAAGTTTGGCAGGCAGGATCACAAAGCTAAATGGGCTGCATTCAGCCCCCGGGCCTGAGTTTGCTAATGTCTGGGCTACACTATGGAACCTTATGTAGACACACAAAGGTGCAATGTTGTCTTAGGAGTAATTACAAAAACTTCAAGTTTTTTGTAAAATATTACAAAAAAAAAACGTAAAGTTTTCAGTAAAATATTTTACTACACAGATTTGGAAAAAATACATTTCTATTAGTGGTTCATGTAACATATTTTGCACTTAAATTCATTTTCTTTGGTTAACTTCTCTCTGAAAAATTCTCTTTCTGACTCATCTGCCCTTACATGCCCTGACTCTAACTAGTGCGTCAATAAAAAGCATCCTGCAGCCATCAATTAATTTTAGTTACATTCCAGTTGTGAGGTCCGGCACAGTAATGGGTTCCGTGAGGGAATCATTTCTCCCACAACCAAATAAAAATGGTCTGCTGCAGCAAAGTTGATTTTGATTGTGCTTTCAAGTTTACTGTGGTAGTGTAAACATCCCATGGCCTTTATGTTTCCTCCTTCCTTATTCAGTTGCACTTCTGTTCCTCCTCCCTGCACACAAATTTATATAGGAAGCTTGAACCACAGCACAAGGTTAATCAATGTGGTAGCCTGCAATAAATTAGGTTCAAGTGACAGGGGAATGTCCATACCTGTCTCGGCTGCTGGTGATCTGTGATTGGTGACAGCAGGCCTGGCTCCCTGGCTGGTGCTGAATCATCAGGAGCAGCTGATTTAGTTACGGCAGCTCCGACAGGGCAAATCAATCAATTGATCTAGGGAGAATGCATAGCCAACTTAGGTCAAGTGAGACTGTGCAGAATATAGCCATAGTCAGACAGCGGGGCAGCTAAAATCAGACATCCCGGCCGTACAGTGAGGAGCAGAGAAGGATTTAGGGAGTGCGACAGGGAACGCACTAATCTCGCTCTTAGCTGCATGTGGCACATAAACTAAACAGAGGTTGTGAGGTAAGGTGATCATTAGAGAGAGACTGATGGGTTCTCCTGAGCATGCAGGAGCTGACATGGAGAATGCTTAATCAACAGTTGGGAAAACAGATCATTGACAATGAAGAGGTGCACTAGTGGTAGTAGCAGAATATCTGTGTTCCCTTCTAAAAGTTTTCCTCTCCTTGGTCTCATGAGTCATTGTGCCAAAAATTCCATATATTCTCAAAATTTGCTATTCAAATAATTACTATTATACAATACTTTCTGTGTAAGTTATGAGAAATAATCATATCGGGTCAGGTCACAACAGAATCTTTGTGACATGTTTAATCAATACTTCCCTATTCCCATCACCGCCACTTGAGTCTAAGATAATCCCAGATGGGAATTGTCAGGCTAGATGGATGAACCCCTCCCAGACAGCAGTAACCCAGACTGGGAGAGACAGTGTGGGCTGCTGCTGACTTGGTATGTTTCATCAATGTCTGGAACCACTCACTATTTCAGAGGACAAGCGCGAGTATATATATATTTCATATATATATATATATATATATATACTCATATACACACACATATATATTCACACATACACATATATAATAAATATACACACAGACGTATATATGTATTTTTTCTGTTCTTCCTTTATATATGTACATATATACGTATATATGTATAATATATATGTGAATGTAAATTGACAGTTATATAGACAAATATATGCATCTATATATGTTTATGCAGACGTATAACCATTTATCTTTATACAGCTCATATATATTTAAATATATATCGATAGATAGATAGCGAGATAGAGTGCTCAGTCATTTCAGAATTAGTTTCTCATAATTACTCACCAAACAGTTCTTTCTCTGAAAACAGTTCTTGCTCTGAAAATGTGTTTGAAAAGACAGAGAATTTACGTCAAGAGTCAAAAAAAAAAAAAAAGTCTTAAATTTAGATGTTCTACATCAGAGAAAAGGAAGGTTAGTGCTTTGGCTCGCAGACTATGTCAGTACGTCATACCGTACTTAGACACTGTTGGAGGAAAAAAAAATTCCAGAATATCACCGGAGTCAAACAGAGTCTTTTTTCCTCTCTGGTTTCCCCCATTTGTTTGTTTCTCGCTTTTCATCCGTCCTCACATTTTGGCCCCT
>JAFBJS010057797.1:11594-23014 GCA_016785265.1 Paraplagusia blochii
CTCTGAACATGTCCAAACCATCTCAATCTGTCTTCTCTAGCTTTTTCTCCAAACCTTCCTGTCTGTGTTGTCCCTCTGATCACCTCATTCCTGATCCTGTACATCCTTGTCTCTCCTAAAGAGAATCTCAGCATCTTAAACTCCTCCACCTCCAGCTCTGCCTTGCGTCTTCTACCTATTGCTAGTGTCTCTTAAACGTACATCATGGCAGGTCAAACACAAAAAAAAATTTGGTGACCTAACATGACGTTTTCCAGCTTGTTACCTTCTATTTATGCACAAATCCGTTAGTCGTTATAATCAGTTTAACTGGACACTGCCTCTATCTGAGGACGTATGTGATTAAATGTTAGCAACCGAACTTAGCAAGAAAATATAACGTTGTCAAAGGAAGTCTATCTCAGAAGGACAAGATTACGTTTCTTGGCAACCGGACACAATATACACTCTTGAAGCGCATTAGTTCTTTCAAAACACCTTAATGAAGTTAATGGGTGTGCAATTATATTAATGTATAGACTCAAGCACATACACGTGTGTGTGTATATATATATATATATATGTATGAAAAATACATATTTTAAGGTGTCAGCTGAGGCAATACCAAAACAAGAACGGCGAAAACTCTGAGCGTCAGTTCTTTGTTTACAACTGATCAAGACCATAGATGACCAGAGACCTTCAACCATCGACCAGTGAGCTTTATTGATCCGTGTGTTTTTCATTTCCTCAGAATGAGCTTCTTTCTGGAGATATACGCATGTATTTCTGAGTAGAAGTCGGTAGAAGACATTGGTTTGAAAACTGCTGAAATAATAAAGTATAGTGAAAAAGCTTCACTTTCTTGTGGATAAATAATAGGACAAAAATAGGTCTTTGGAAGTGGTACGCGATTTCTCAATCTGAAAAGATTTTGCAGATTCAATTTTTTGCTTGGTTAAAAATCGTCTGCAGACAGGACAAGAATTAGGTTTAGAGTTTGTTGCTGGTAAAACCAAAAGGTCAAGGAACTTCAATCTGAGAGTGAGAGCTTTATTTCTTATTTTAAATGTTTAATTTTAAAATTTGTAAAAACTATTTTCAAGGAAAGGAGTACTGTATAACTGAAAATGGAAAATTACTGCAGAAGAACTACCATCTTTTCAATCAGTCCATTCTTCACATATAACTCTGTTCTGATGCTCTTAGAATAATAGACATGATGATGAAAATTGCTCAAAGAGGTTTAAAAAAAAAAAAACTCCAACAAACTTTACTTTTTCCATTATTCACTCGAGTTATTTCTACATCTTATGTCTGGCCAGACCTTTGGTGTGAAACTATTTTTAATTTCAGGGTCTTCATATATTCTGCTTTTAGTATCTTAGCTTCTCACGTCTGCTGTCGTGACAGTTTGTTACCTGGACTTCAACATTTGCTTTTTCTCTACTTCACAACAATGCCCAAAATGTATTTTAACAGTAGTATTTCACAGTATTTTACAGTTAATTAATGTTGGTAAAAGGATTGATTTTACATGACAAAATATCCAGTTGAAATGAATCACCGTAAATAAACAGAAATTCTGTTTAGAAACAAATTCTGTTCAGTTTTTCCTTTTTATTCTTTATTTATATAGAGTTATAAGAACCAAGAATTCACTGGAGGGTTGATCCACTGGTCAGTGATAGGGCTGGGTATTGATTCAAATTTTCTAAATCGATTCGATTCGATTCACAAGGGTTCGATTTGATTCAATTCACGATTCGCTTCGGTTTTCGATGCAGTTTTTGTCATATCAATTATAGTTTGGTACCAATGTTATTCTCAGATGAATCAAAGTTAAAACTGAAACTTAATCCATTTGCTAATAAAAAATGTATTTCTTTACATTTATTTCCATCACAAATTTACTCAAGGCAGTCATATTAATCCATCATGCATTATTTATTTAACATGACTTGACCCAAAATTACAAGGCAGACTCTAGTTTTAGATTTTAGTGCCATGTTGTTTTTACATTTGTTTTACGTGCGAGTGTGTTAACGCTCACGTAACCACGTAAATACATAATCACCTGTGGTGCATGAGCTCACATAAAGTTGTTGGGAAAAGAAGGAAAAAAAAGATCGATTTTTGGATTTATGAATCGATATCGTCCTAATAACAAAAAAATCGATTAAAATCGATTAATCGATTTTTTTTTTTTTAACCCAGCCCTAGTCTGTGAAGGTGTTCGTTGTGGATCAGGTCCTTACAGAACCTTAGATACAGTCAGTAGCTTATAGAAAAATCAATGTCCAACCTGATTATATCTGTCACATTATATCTGTTCCTTGTTAGATGGTTGGTTTGTTTATCTCATAAAAGCAGAAAATGTCCATCACAAATCACCACTGCAGTGTGACCATTAAAGTCACAGTAAGTTCTGTTTTTCTATGTGCAAATTAAAAAGTCCTCCGCTATTCTGTTCGGCATTTGCATTTTCCCTTCTCAAGAACTGTCGCGTAGCAATAACGCTATTGTTTTCACAGGCATTCATAGCCTCTGTTGCCACCTGCTGGAATAGAACAGTATTACACTATCTGTCACTTCATACATAAAAGAAATATAATAAATAAGATATATAATAAGATATAATAAAAGAAAAAGAAAAAAAAAATCTTTTTTGTCATTGTGACTCACACCACAGCGCACAACAAAATTTGGCCTCTGCATTTAACCCATCATCAAAGTGAGCAGTGGGCTGCTAATGAGCACCCTAATGATGTTCAGGGCATCTCAGTGGTACCTTGGCGGTAGGGGGATTCGAACCGGGGACCTTGCAGACCCAAATCCGCTTCCTTAACCACTAGGCCACTGCCCACCTATTGCAGCAACAATGGTTAATTAGGTGATATTTGATCATTTCCCACAAGCACACCTGACGATCTCTCCCGGGATAATAGCGTGCCGTGGCACACTGGTTGAAATTCACTGATCTAATCTAAATTCAAAGTGTTCTCCAGGATGTGGCTCAAGTTCTTCAATCACAGCAAAAAATCCACAAACAGAAAGTCCAAGAAGTACCGTAATTTCTGGACCATAAGCCGCAACTTTTGTCACACAATTTCAACCCTGTGGCTTATGCAAAGATGCAGCTAATGAATGCATTTTTTCTAACAGCCGCCAAGGGCATTTGAGTAGATAAGGTAAGAGTGAGACTGGTGGTGTCACATATCTCACTCGAAATGTTTTTTTCCTTTGAAAAATGTAATGGGTGTGGCTTATAGTACGGAAATTACGGTAGACGGACAATACAAAAGCACAGCAGTTTTGAGTTACGAGTGTCCCGTTAAACTTGTGCAAAGCAGCAGAAAAATTGTCCTTGCACTTTGTCTTGTGGCATTTTTTTTTTTTTGCAATACAAAAGCTTTGGTGATGGAATATAAGTGATGTTTTGAAACACAACCTTCTCAAAGTACCTTTTATCTAGACATATTATAATTTAGTGCAATCTTTGGATGAAATAAAACTTTGTCTCATTGAATATAAACCCAAGAGTTGTAGTTGGGGTCTTGATGCCTGTTGTAGGGTCTCTCAAGGCAAACAGGTTCGAGGTGACGGCTTAGACAAAGCAGTCGCTTTTGATGACATACTGAATAACAAGAAGGTTCTAGGCAAGTTCCTAGTGGTTGGGTCTTTGCCCCCAAGAGCCAGAAGCATGGTCCAAAGGAAGGACATTGGTCCACCGTTTGATGAGCTTACTACTCCTTGGGATTTTGGTGGTAGTCAAGGGAGGGGACTTGACAGTGTAATTGCTGGTCAACTTCTTTGGAGAGAGGGAAGTCTGGGCAACCTCGTAAAAGATCAGCGGTCACAGATGAATGGATACATGGCAGCATGTCCCACCGTGGCGCCCCTTATTTCTGTCTCTAACTTGAAAAGAGACCACTTTGATTTTTTTTCCAGAGCTTGTGGAACAAAATCTCTTCAGAAACTGTTCTGTCAGACAGGCGTTCAGTCAAATATGTACAGCAGTTCAAAGTTCTGGTGTGAAACTCCAAGGTTCAAGTTTTTTATCAGTGTTCCAGTGGGTTTTATAAGAGAGATAGCTTCTTGCAGGTGGTATGGTGCTATGTGATTTGGGAGGCCAATCAACATAAGCGGGTGAAATTGGATGGATGAAGAAATCCATGTTGTCCAGACGCAGGGTTGTGAATGTCCTGTGGAGAGGAAATACCACACAGATCCACAGCTGTTTGGTGTTGCAGGTAATCTCAATCTCCCATCTCTCGTAATCAAGTATGCATGGTACACAACGCTATCAACTGTGCCCTTTTCTGTTTGGATCGAGTACCATAACAAATTCTGATCGAGGCCATGTCGCAGCATGGTTGATCATGGTGTTAGCAGTTAGCTCACGGCCACGATTGGTTCCACTGACAGGATATCTGTTCTCCCTGTGAGTGCCTGTCGGGCTGTGAATAGGACATGTGTCTCTTTGAGGTTGCGGGACTGGCTAGGTCCAACATTACTCTGCCGGGAAAAGACCTGGACCTGATGCGCCAAATCGCGCCTCTGCCTGGGGGAATCCTGGTCGTCGGGCCAGGCAGTTCGGTGACGGGGTGCGCAGAGCACTGCAGGGCGGGGCTCTGGTTCCAGACCAACCGTGCTCCTCTGCCTCTTGCACATGTCGAAGAGCAGCTGGAGCTCCTGGCGGAAGGTGGGGTTCAGGCAGCAATAGATGAAGGGATTGTAGCAGGTGGAGCTCATGGCTAGCCAGTGAAAGCAGAAATAGAGGGCGTTGGACGATTCGATTGCCTGGCTGGACAGCAGCACCACGTAGCAATTGAGGGGAAACCAACAGACCGCGAAGACCCCGACCACCAGTAGCAGCATCGCAAAAGTTCGCCGCCGCTTCCTTCTTTGCGTGGCATGCTGGGCTGTTGTTGTATCACCGATGGCGTTGTGGCGCCATAGACGGCATGACACTGTGGTGTAGGAGGTGGTGATGATGAGCAGAGGTAGCATGTAGAGCAACACGAAGGTGAGGAGATCCATGTACTGCCAGTAGACGTCAGACGGCTCTGGGAAGTCTGGGACACAGAGACTGCGCTCTTTCTCTTTACTGAGAAGGTACAAGCAGAAACAGGCAGGTTAGATCATCTGATCAGGGAATTATGGCTGCACCAAGTCAACGATAAATGTCTGGACCAGCAGCAGATCTACTCTGCTCTTTTTTTTTTTTTTTCTCCATCCCTGTCGTGATACATGCAGCTAAAAATACCAAACTGTCCTTGATAACAATCTGTAAAAGTTTTATTACTGTTCAAGCACCTGCGTAAAAAAAACTGACTAATGTTTTAAATATTTTTGTCTATTTGTTTTTTATGGGTCTCAAATTAAAGACATCATTTGGTCAGAACTAAAAGAAACTCACATTCCGACTCATAGGTATGTTGCTTTTACATTTCTTTTTTAATCATAAATCAACAAAATCAAAGCCGGTGTCAATGATTAGTACAAAATAATTCACGCAGTACCTGTAGGTGAAGGTTAGGAGTTTTTGATAGATCGCATGGGGGAGGGAAAAGCATGTGGCCATTATCCAGATGACAACGATCCAAACACGGCCTTGAGCTGTGGACATGCGAGGCCTGAGGGGATGGAGAATTACCTGAAATTAAGAAAATATCAGCTTAGGAAAACACCATTGGTCAAGGTTTAAAAGAAATATAATTTGGACACAGCACAGAACATTGGAGGAAGGACGATTTGATTTGACGCCATATCAAATAGAATAAAAGTGAATTGAATCCATCCCTGAATATCTGAAGCGCTGTAATTAAACTAAAAAGAAATGAAATTTTAACAAAATGTGCAACTATTTAAAATTGTAGCTAAAAAGAAAAAAATGATCAAGTACTTTGATTTTTTTTTTTTTTTAAAAAAAGGCTGTTATTTCTCTTTTTGTGTCAACTACAGAGAATGAAGGTCTTCATGAAATGTATTTAAAATTAAATCCATTGGTCTGTATTTACCATCATCAATATAAGGCAACCTTTGTTAATGTTTCTAAAGGTTTTTTTTTCTCATGAATCTAAAGCATCTGCTGTCATTTAACTCAAGAAAACTAACTGTATAAAGGAGCAAAAACGAGTGGAGAAAAGTGCAGTCTTTGATAGAAAGGTTAATTTCATTATTAAATGTCTTCTTCTCCTTCAAGGTGCTGCGTGTTTTCAAATAAATCAGATGTCAATGCCATACAACCCTAATCGTAAAAAAGGTTTCAACCTCTTGACTCTATGTCTGTGCGTCTTCTCAGATTAACACTGTTAAAATTTAATTGAATTTGAAGGATAGTGAGATGAACCCTAAGAAATAAATAAAACTGAAGACTAGACAAAAAGACAGACGGATGGATGGATATATAGACTAAAACCCAACACACTGATGTTTCGGCAGGAATTGAAGAAAGAGAAAATCTGTTTTCTCATTTAGTTTTTTTTTCTCATTTGTGGTACAAGTGTAAATTGTAAAGATAATTGAACTCTTCTTTATTTATGGGGAATTAATGCTCCACCTTCGAACATACAGTGACGTGTTAATAATATTTTTTTATGAAGACTTTTATTTTGAAATTATTTTGACCAATGTAATATATGTATGAATTCTCATAGTGTGGTTTTGTGGGCTGCCACGAGGGAATGCATGATAAAAACAAAAGGTGGTGCTGTTTGGTAAAGATGGTAAAGAAGCAAAACTAAATGCATATTATCTTCCTATATAATATACATTTACAAACTAGTCATTGTTTTAAAAGTATTTTCCAAGTGCAGAAAAATTAGCACAGCTTTTGTAGACATCCTAGTTTTATTTTGGATGTTTATATTATTTTATTTTCCACACGGAAATGAAAATATTACACAATATTAATAGTTAGTTATGTAGCCTTTTTGCTGGTTAACTGCCTGTAGTCGTTTGTTGTAGTTTTCAACCTCATTTGAGGAATCCTGGTCCATTCTCTGAAGTTCCTCCAGATTCAATGGTTTTCTGGCCTGGACATTTTTCTTCAGGTCAAACCACATATTTTCTGTTGGATTTTTTTTTTTCTATTGGCTTTGTGCAGGCCTGTCGATGACATTCACCTTGGTCGTCTGGAGATAAGTGCTTCACCTAGAGACATGTATTTTTCTCCATTCATGATTCCTTCAACCTTTGCACGATTCCAAGTTCCAGATGCGTTGAAACATTGTCACATCATTATACTCCCACCACCGTGTTTCACTGTGGGGATGGTGTTCTTTGGGTTGAACGCCTCTCCCTTCTTTCTCTAAACGTAAGCAGGTGTCCCAGACCATAACAGACGCTTCCACAATGACTAATCCTTCTCCAGGTTGTCTCGGATATACTTGAGTCTGGCTTGAAGGTGTCTTTTCTTCAAAGGTGGAGTTTTTGACCCACACTGAGTCTTTCCCACCATGTTTTACCTTCATTGTGTGAAATCACCTGGTTGCACCTTATCACCTTTAGGCCCGACACCTGTGACCATCGTCACTTTAGCTTTTTCATATAATGTTTTGGTGTGGAGATACAAATAATTTGGTCCTTTTTATTGAAAAATTCCTTGCTGGTAGTTGGAGAAAATCTTGAAAGAAACCTTAAATTTCATGGGGGGGCGGGGTAATAATTTTGTCCTCAACTGTATATCATGATGTTATCATCTCAGGGGTTACCAAAGCCAACAAAATCCAACATTTTCCATCTCCCCCTGTTATTTCCATCTTCTACTCTGACTCCAACTACCTCCATGTCCTCCCTCACTGCATCCATCAATCTCCTCTTTGTCTCCTACCTGGTAGCTCCATCTCTAGGATCATTCTTCTACCAATGTATCCACTGTCTCTCCTCTGAACATGTCCAAACCATCTCAATCTGTCTTCTCTAATTTTTTCTCCAAACCTTCCTGTCTGTGTTGTCCCTCTAATCACCTCATTCCTGATCCTGTCCATCCTTGTCTCTCCTAAAGAGAATCTCAGCATCTTTAACTCCTCCACCTCCAGCTCTGTCTCCTGTCTTCTACCTCTACCTAGTGTCTCTAATCCATTCATCGTGGTTGGCCTCACATCAGTCCTGCAAACTCTTCACCTTAGCTGGACAGGAGAAAAACACGTGTTCTGATAGCGTTTTGAATGGTGACTCCAGCAGCATGGAATGATCTAGGACTAGAGCTGGAATTAACCAGCATGAAGTATGAACTCTGTGGATGATGACCAGAGAAGTGTTGAGTGAAATGCCCGACATTGGTTTGGCCTCTTGACCACAGCTCAAACTCCGACTTCATCATCTTATCTTGGCGCAAAACGGTTCTTCTGTCCCACTTATTGTGGGTCTTAGTCCAGTCAGATCGGGTCAAACTCCCACTGTAACATTGAACAAGAACTTTATATTCACCTTTAGGGATTCGGCGGAAAATATAATTTAGTCCATTTAGAGAGAAATGTATTTGTTTCCTTTTTACAATAGGAAGGTAAAAATCTTTTTTTTTAGTTTTTCATTAGGAAGTAACTGAATGGAAGTGAAGTCTAACAAACAGTGAAATAATGATTGACATTTTATAAAACACATAAATCACTGTAAAAGTATATAAAAAAAAGTGCTTTCAATTTCTCAACTTCAAACCTTACATAAAGTGCAAATTGTTTATGCAACTTTTTTTTTGTATTCCGTGGGCACAGTTCTGTGAGGATGGACAAAGAAGACACTTTAGGTATTTGGGTTTTTATTAATTGACAAGTTTATAGTCCTTGAAGCCCAGGTTAGTTTTCAAGTGCTTTTAGATTTTTGGCAACTTTTTAAATGAAGAATGAAGCTAACAACCTAACCGACTGTGCATCTATGTATGTATATCACTTTATCCTTGTTAGAATATATTTGACTATATTATTTAATTATAAAAATATATATTTTTATAATAAACATCCTCTGATAAAATCTTTTTGGTGGCAGTTGGTGGGCTGGTGGTTAAGGAAGCGGACTTGGGTCTGCAAGGCCTCCGGTTTTGGGACAGACTCTTCTGACCAACATGATTGCACTATTAGAATAACAGTGCAAGTTTAACCTCAAAAAGCACAGGAACAGAACCATTTTGACTAGTTCTAGGGCTAGTTTTTATTTATTGGAACACAGACGCAGGCACCTGAGGTAGACCACGGGAGCTCATCCCTGGTCTACACCCAGGGGTCAGCAACCCGCGGTTCCATATTTTAGTCCAATTCCAAACATCTAATAAGATCTCCCCGAGGAGGCGAAGCTGAAAGAGCTTAGGAGCCACAGGCATCAGACCTCTTAGGATGAAACTCTAAGAAAAACGTCCAAACAAAGAGACAAAAGACTGCAATTTCCTTTGATCCACAACATTTGAAATTGAAAAACCATAAATGCTGTGTCCACCTTTAGGGTCCAACCACGGAGAAACAGGAGAGGAGTTTTACAAAACAACCTTATAGAAATAAACACTAGGACAGTCCCAGAGATGAAAACAAATAGGACAATAAAGTGCGGCTTTGTAAATACAGCGGTGCCTCAGCTTTTGAACTTAATCCGTTCCAGGTTGGTGGGCGAGGTCTGATTCGGTCACGATCTGAATTAATTTTCCCTGTAAGAAACAATTCAATAAAAAGCCGCGCTGGTCGTAGGTCTGTTCGTGTTGAATTCTTGACGAGAAAGAACGCACGCCGTTTGGCTAAACTCGCCAAGCGTGTCTGCCCGATTCCTCTCTCGGCTTGACGCGGGCCGTTCAAAAGCTGAAATTCGGTTGAAAGTCAAGGCACATTTTTCCCGCAAATTTTGGTCGAAGGTCAGGCATGGGTTCAGGCATGGGCAAACTAAGGCCCGGGGGCCAAATGCGGCCCCTTGAGCAGCTTAATGCGGCCCGTGAACCTTGTCCAAATTAAATAATTTACTTATATTATCACTATACTTCTGCCCTTTGCTTGCAATGCCTGTGTTTCCCCAGTAAATTGTGTCATAAAGGATATTAGAAATGTAGCATTTTAGGTTTTACACAGGCGTTTTACGTGCCAATTATCTTAGTTCAAACAAAAGCACCATCTTTCTGGAAAGCTGAGGCACGACTGTATTCGATCCCTCCATTCAAAAGTACTTATTATAAATGACTTAATAAGCAAAATTAACTTCAACTTCAACTCTGTTTGACGGCTTCAGTTAGATAATTACATATATATATGAAGCACCACCCCCTACCTACACTAATGGCCACACCCCTAGTGGACATGGCAGAGGTGGAGGTGTCTAAGTCGAAGTAGATGTAGCTAATGACAGTCTTGGATAGTCCTTTATAGCTCTGCTTGTCATAATTGGCTTCAAGCAGCAGGTTATCAAACCTACTCACCGCCACAATCTTACACTTGACCCTACTTTGTCATATGGCATCAACATACACACATTTGATGACGATCTCTTAGAGAACTTTGATACAAAGACTGAAATAAAGTAGATTTTTACAAGTAAAGTTTTGACAGTTTTCCGGTTGTCCAATACGATAGACGGGAAAATTCATAGAGGAAAGTGAGCAGAGTTTTATCATCAAATAATCACTTAACTATCATCACCTAAACTGGACACTTAAACATAAATGTGAGCTGTAGCTTCACCACCGATATAAAAAAAAACGTGTGGACAAACTCAGAGAACCGATGACAACATGCAATCTTTCTGTAACACTATGTTGACATCTCATTCGCACAAACACGTCTCTCCTGCCGACTGTGACACGTATGTCCACGACCGGTTCGTTCAATTCTATACATCATCACTGTATATGACCCGAGGCCTGTGAATGTGTCTTTTGTTTTCCATGTAGACAGACATCAGTCAAATGTAATTATTCCACTCTAGACAGACATGGACATGGAATGAAAAAGGATGTAACTGTAAAGGCACCGTAATGAATCACAATGAAGAATCTCCATTTTGCTTTCCAATTCAGTTCCAAGGCCTTTAAAATCAGGGTCAGTCGGTAGAATGTAAAGGATTTCACGTACGGGAAAAAAAGCAAGTAAGAGATAGATTTTTTTTACATACAGGATGTGAAATGTGAGGAAAAATGTTATAAATATATATATATATATATATATATACATATATATGTACATTTACACTTGCAATTTTCCAACTGGTCTTGAAAAAGTCAATGATTTGACAAACCTGACGTCGATCCAGAGCAATGGCAGTCAACGTCAGAGTGGAGACGTGCAGAGAGCAGTACTGTACAAAGCGACTAATGTGACACATGGTCCTCCCAAACACCCAGGTACTGTTTACAAAACGGACCTGAGGAGACAAACACAAAGGGATTGGGTTGGATTAGATTGAAATGTAAAGTTCAATGGTTAGAAATCCATAACTGAAAGCCTTTTGTAGTAAATATTACTTTA
>JAFBJS010057798.1:540-31787 GCA_016785265.1 Paraplagusia blochii
AAACCATCTCAATCTGTCTTCTCTAGCTTTTTCTCCAAACCTTCCTGTCTGTGTTGTCCCTCTAATCACCTCAATCCTGATCCTGTCCATCCTTGTCTTTCCTAAAAAAAATTTCAGCATCTTTAGCTCCTCCACCTCCAGCTCTGTCTCCTGTCTTATGCCTGTTCCTAGTGACTCTTATTCGTCCATCATGGTTGGTCTCCCAACTGTCCTTTACCTTCCTCCATGTCCTCCCTCACTGTCTCCATCAATCTCCCCTTTGTCTCCTACCTGGTAGCTCCATCTTTAGGATCATTCTTCTACCATAATAACCACTGTCCCTCCTCTGAACATGTCCAAACCATCTCAATCTGTCTTCTCTAGCTTTTTCTCCAAACCTTCCTGTCTCTGTTGTCCCTCTAATCACCTAATTCCTGATCCTGTCCATCCGTGTCTTTCCTAAAAAGAATCTCAGCATCTTTAGCTCCTCCACCTCCAGCTCTGTCTCCTGTCTTATGCCTATTCCTAGTGTCTCTTATTCGTCCATCATGGCTGGTCTCCCAACTGTCCTTTACCACCTCCAGCTCTGTCTCCTGTCTTCTGCCTATTCCTTCTCCTTCTTCCGACTTGTCTCTTTTTCAGGGGTTGCTGCAGCGAGTCAACAATTTCCATCTCCCCCTGTCCTCTGTATCTTTCTCTCCAACCTCCCTCACTGCATCCATGTCTTTTTCTTCTACCAATGTATCCACTGTCCCTCCTCTGAACATGTCCAAACCATCTCAATCTGTCTTCTCTAGCTTTTTCTCCAAACTTTCCTGTTTGTTCTAGTGACCTCATTGTCTTCTGCCTATTCCTAGTGTCTCCAAACCGTCCATCATGGCTGGTCTCACAACTGTCCTGTAAGCCTTTATCATTAGAATTAGTTCCAAAATGTCAGAGTTAATGCCAAAAAAACACCAGATAAACACTAAGTGACATTTTACATAAATCCATTCAAGGTAATATTTGATAATTTAGGAGGAAAAGACATTTTGAAAAATTGAAAACAAAGGAATAGAGACGTGGCACCTGGTCTCTGCCGCTTCTCAACGCTGGTAAGAAGCTGCTCTTTTCAACATCTTTTTTTCATTTGTCAGATTGGAAAAAAAAAATGGTGTCAGGTCAATAATGTTGGCATGACAAATTAATTTTCTGACCTTATTTTCTGCGCAAGAGAAACTGAAATAACGTGTGTCAAACATTTGACAGCAGACATAATAAAGACACACGTTTGTTTAATGATCTGATCTGCAGTTAGGGGCCGTGGACATCATTTATTTTGGTTAATGTACAGTATATATGTTCTCTGTTCTCCCGTTTACTTTGATGGGATTGGCTCGTGATCACAGCCCAACGCTCCGGCTTGGGAAAAAAGTCATTATGCGTAAAGTGTCCCCGACCCTCATTGATTTTACCTGTTATGGATTCACCCCCAGGACGTCAATAAAGGCTCGTCCTCAGGTTCAAGACGCCGATTGATCGCAGCCATAATTAAAGGTCCATTTTTGAAAACCTACTCCATTATGACTGTTAAAGCAAAAGAAGTGTCTTCAGTTTGACTGTCGTGTAATCCAACCCTTTGTCTTCCTTAAGCAAATCTCTTTAAAGATATAAAGATACAGAAATAATTGATTCAACTCCATCGTCTTATATAATATGGGAGAACCCTGGAACCCTATTCCTTAATAACTATTTAATGCAAAATGAAATGCATTTATGTAGGAATTTCAAAAAATGACAACTGGATTCCTGGAAATGATCACGGGAAAATACATGGAATGAGTAAAAGCACTGTTTTTTTGTCAGTAGAATAACATGGATGATGGAAAAGCCGAGGTGATATTGAATATTTTCAGGAAAAATCATGGAAAAACACTAGTTATCAGCTCTTAAATAAAACTCTATTGAGGTATTTTACTTTTCATCATCATATTTGTCCAGACAAATTCATCTTTAGTGGAACTACTCTTTAAAATGAACAAGGAATTGAAGAAATTATAAATGTAGAAAGGTGTAATACTTCATTTTTTTTTATTATTTATTTATTCACCTTCATCTACTTATCCATTGCTAGGTCTCTGGACTAGCACCGGAAACTTTGCGGATCCGTTTCCTTGACTACAGCAATTATTGTTAAACAAAATATATATGAAAAAAAAAAAATTACATTTATTGAAAAATTCATTAATTCATCTTCATCCTCTTATCTGTTACCATGTCTCAGGGACAGCAGTCTCCACAACTGCCACCCAAATCACACCGCACATAGTGTGATTATGTGGGTTTGGAAGGATACGCCAACTCTGCTCCCTGAAGGCATACATATATACTACATATATACAGACAGATATGCAGACAGATAGATAGGCAGCTACTGCCTTAAGCACAACATTGTTAAATGTAAACACCGCGTGATATTAAAATACATTTTAATTAAGTCCCGTTCAATAAAAGACAGTCCCAGCCTGCAGCATGTAAACAGACAACGTCCATGCAATAACATCCACGGTGTAATTAGTAACAGTATATGTGGAACAGGGAAAAGGGCAGCCCTTACATTTAATTACGCCGACGACACAACAAGCGAATCTGGGTTTTAATGGAGATTTCAGGCCATAACTGTGTCATTTTGTTTACATATGCTAAATGGACTGTACTTAAAAAGCAATTTTCCAGTCATGACAACCACTCACAGCACTTTGTGCAACATTACTTCCACCAAACACGGGCGCGCGGCACATCTGTTTACAGCCGTTCCTGGGTGTAAAGTCCCTCCGTCTCATTCACTCCGAGCCTTCAGCCTGAAGAAGGACATCTCCATGGTGGCCTCGCAAACATCTGCACCAGAATGTGTGTCTGTTTTTTTTTTTTTTTTCTTTCTACCGTACATTGTGTCATAACTAGGCCAAAAAGAGCCTGGAGTGCAGCTATAAAATGAATTATAAATGCTGAGACTGTTTGTGTCCAACACTCTTGCGTTTGCTGGCGCAGCAAGTGACTGGCGCGAAGTGTTTACAGGAACAGACACAGACAGAAACATGTTGCTGTATATATTTTTTTTCCAACTCTTATCGTATATTACACAGAGAAACAGCTTTGAAAGAAAAACTCTAGACTCCGACTGTGTCCCTTTTTTTTTTTTTCTCTGTAGGGATAAATATCCAGTTTCAATCCTAGTGTGCGTTTCAGTCTGAGCTGCTGCTCGTCTTCAACTGCTTTTTGTCTGCTTTTTTTTAAAGAATCGTTGAACGCAGTTACACCTATTTGAGTGATAAGATAAGAAAACGCAATTACAAAGAAATATTTTGCTTGTTGAGGTTGTCATCAATCATAAAGTGGCATATAAAATATATATACATATATATTTATATATGTACATACATTAGACCTTTGTGACACAAGTTAGTTTACCCTACATATGGTGTTTCGTAATAAATGTCAGACGATGTTCTAGCAAAGTAATTATATATATATATATATATATATATATATATATATATATCTCAGAGTAATCAAACATNNNAATCAAACATAAAGGTTAAAAGTAATTATTTTTATATATGTATGTGTATATATGTGTAAAACATGTTTTTACATATATACATATATGCATACACATATATGTAATTGCTATTGCAATTACACAACATCAGTAGGAAAAACTACTATAAATGTATTAATATATATATACATATGCAAATACATCAATACATGTATACACATGTATAGAATTGCCATTGCGTCATCAGTAGGGTTAAAATAATTTAGATAAGGTTTAAAATAATATATATACACATATATACAGTTAGAAATATATACATATGTGTATTTTATACAGAATTGCTATTGCGATGACACATCAGTAAAGCAAAACCGATCTAGGTCGGGTAAAACTAATAATTGTGTTTATATATTTATACGTATGCAAATATGTAGAATTGCTATTGTGACAATACATTGTCAGTAGTGTAAAACTAAGCAAGTTGGGGTAAAAAATTATATATACGTGTATAAATATATATGTGTGTGTAAATATATATATATATATATATATATTTATATATATATATATATATATATATATGCATGTTTATTGTTGGAAAGGAATTGAATGGAATGTATACGTGTTACCTTTTGTTGTTTCTGACTAATCCCCATAATGCATTTGTTATTGAGGAGAAGAGCAGTTCATCTCAATGACTTGTGTAGTGACTCTTTATGAGAGCAATAGAAATTTGAATTGTAAGTAATTACAGAAAATAATCAAATCTATGACTTTTGTCTCACATTTTTACAGCTTCCTCCTGTTTTTGTCCTCACAGCTGCGTTCTTTGCTCTATAAATAAATGACTCTCATTCACTAGTTGTAATGAAGATGAAAGTTTTTTTTTTTTTGCACAAAGTCATGCACCCGCTTTACAGGGCATGCACACCATAACGTTACCACACTCCTCCTCCGGAGACTGTTCCCTGATGGTGAAGGAATACCAGATTCCGGAAGTACGTTTCCAATGTTCCTACATTTTCATCCCCCGTAATCATGCTCTCTTCTCGGAATGGGATGATTTAGTCTTATTACCTCACAACACCTGCCCTCTGCTTCATCTACGCTCTTATCGCTCCCTCAGACACTTGCTTTTTTTCCTTTTTTTTTTTTTTTTTTTCCACCGTCACACAAGTACAGGCAGGCGGCGTAATCAGATCAGGCTGATCTCTTGTATTTTTGAATGCAACAGCTAAAGTGAGGTACGGCCCCAGTCTCTGCTTTCACCTCGGCTCCGTATCGGCGTATCAGGCCGACTGTATTCTCGCGCTTGACGAAAATAGAAGCGCAGAATGTTTTGGTTGAGGCAACATGTGAGTGTCATCGGTGTCTTTGTGGGTGTGTGTACACATGTGTGGTCAAGGAGTTGACTCTGCAATACAGGGTGTCAAACTTGAGGCCCGTGGACCAAATGTGGCCCAAAAAGTCATTTCTTGTGGCCCGGTTTAGCTTGAAAAACAATTGCAAAGAGATAATAATAAAGTCCTGAAGTGCCACTGGATTTTTTTTTTTTTTTCCACAGCAATGCAACATCATTGAATACTAATCATTTGCAGGAGCCTTTATTATTAGAGCGTAGATGATGTTGAAAATGGAAAATGTTGATTCGCTGTGGCAATCCCTGAAAAAGGCAAAAAACGTAAAAGAGAAGAAGAAGAAATATCTATAATATCGATACATAAATAGTTACCTACCTTGGTAGTTTAATGGAAAGTGATACTGGTCAAACTCCTGGTGAAAATGAGTTTGATACCCCTGGTCTGCAGTGAAAATGTGTTATACAAATAAAATATTATCTTATACTTTTCCAGACTAAGTTTTTTTTTTTTAATTGTATAGTACAACCATTCACCAAAAAGCTTTGCTCACAGAAGCGGCACAAAAATGCAAGCACAAATGTTCTGCTTCTACGCAGCGGATTAACTGAGACATTCCTGAATGTCCTAGCAACCAGTGGTCATCGTGGGTCCGTACTAACGAAGCAGATCAGACACATCAGATTTCTTTTCTGTCTGCGGTTTCATTCAGAGCTCTTAAAGACGGAGAATCAGCTCCGTCCGCCTCTCTCCCTTTCTGTCTCACACTCTCAGCTGGCGTTACAGCTGCGCCTTCAAGTACTTATATATGAAATTTAATCACTGGAATCAAGGATCTAACCGCGCTGCGCTGTGTGCGTCTCAACAAAAAAAATGTAAAGACAGCAAAGCAATAGGAGTCTGGAGGCTGCAGACGAGGCGGTGTTGGATATTTTTATTCGCATTTAATAAAGATAGAACAAAATAAATGATGTGCAACTGTCTATTTCAAATATTCACAGCTAGAACTTTGAGATACAGTTCTTTTCCTTTTCTTTTTCCTTGATAATTCTCCAAAACTTGGTCAACTCAAACAGCAAATTCTAAGTGATTGAGTCAAAAGTACTTGCCATTTCTTCTGTGCTGGTTTTATACTGTATTTGTGCCGGGCCTTCATAAAAGCATTGATGGATGAGGAGCTGCTCTGACGCTGCCTCTGGTAATAACTGCTGCTGTCTGGCCTGCACCAAGTCGCAGATGCAACAGTTAAACACCAGAGAACAGACTGGGTTCATATCACATATCTCACTCAAAATAAATATTAAAGATGATTTTAGATAAATCAGACTCAGAATGTCTACTAGCATACTTATGATTAAGGCCAGATTAACAGAATGAACTAAAGGGGCTGCAGTCTCAGCCTTTCAACCAGGGGGGGGCTCAGGTCGCTGATGTCAAGTGACTAAAAATTAGCCAAAGTAGTCTACATATACTAATATTTTTCAAACATCCATATAATCTTCTTTCCTCCTCTTTTAAAAGCATCAGATAGTTATAATACGTGTTAAACATCTTTACAATTATGCTACAACCTTTAAAAGAGAAGGTAGGAAGATATTGTGGTCGTTTAACATCTATAAAAATATGCTACCACTTTAAAACAGAGGGTAGGAAGCTATTATGGTCGTTTAACATCTATAAAAATATGCTACCACCTTCAAAACAGAGGGTAGGAAGATATTATGGTTGCTTAACATCTATAAAAATATGCTGCCACCTTCAAAACAAAGGTGTTTAACATCTTTAGGAATATGCTTCAACCTGTAAAACAGAGGCAAAGAGTAGGGAAATATAATAGGTAGGAAAATTCTTCAGAACAACTGCACTAACATTTTTTTTTTTTCACATTTTATGTTAATGTCAACATTAACATTGTGTGAAGGAAGGAATGTTGGTTGTTTAATATTTAAAAAAATAACCTGCCACCTTTAAAAGAGAGGGTAGGAAGATATTATGGTTGTTTAACCTCTATAAAAATGCTACCAACTTTAAAACAGAACGTAGGAAAATAGTATTCATAGGAAAAAAAACTTCATGTATGGATATACATTTTTGCTACGGGTAGGAAAATATTATGGGTAGGGTTTGCTTCAGAACAAAGGTTCCCACACTATATGTTAATGAAGGGACTTCTGTGATGGGGACACAATATGAAGGGCATCATCATGGTGATTAGCCCAAGGCCTCAAATAGTGTTAATCCAGCCCTGCCTATGATGGACAGTGAGCTAGAAAACAAAAAGAATCCAGAGAAGTAAAACAAAGCAGAGTTATTTCCTTCAGTTCCCACATAATAACTCACACGGGCCGATGAAAGCAAGCCGATATCATTTTGCAATCTGCGGGGCTTCTGCACTGCAGAGGACGTGATTGATTGAAATAAAGGGAGACAATGTCTAATGCTGACACTGTCAGCTGTCCGAATCCCCTGAAAGGATTTTATGATTGATAGTAGGCAGTAGCATTTAGAGGCCTCACACCTCTGAGAAGCACTTCCAGCACTCATGGTGATTACATCTCACACAAGTGTGTGTGTGAGAGAGAGAGCAAGAGGGGGACAGTCTGAGGGAGACAAAGGGAGAAACAGAAAAGGGGTTGATTAGGGTGGCTCACATGAAGATGACGATGCAGAGAATGTCGGGCACGGAGGGATTCGCGGGGATAGCGAAGGTCCAAAGTAGAGGAGGGAAGGTGTCGGAGATGGATGGATGGTTAAATAAAGCTGCAGCAGATGGTGACGGAGAGACAAGGTGCTGTGAAGGGGAGGGAAGATGGGACAATTAGGAGGAGGACAAACTACTGTATACGGGGAGGAATGTGAGCAGAGAAGGTGTGATGATGGAGCAGAGACGCAAAAAGATAGGTCACCATGAGGGAGGTCGGTTGAATGAGGACAGTCTGAGGTGAGACGAAAGGGAGGGGAGCTGAATGAAGTAGTGGAGGTGAGGAGACTTTCACTCACATCTTCCGCATGGGTCAGCTTTATGGACCACCAGGTGTCATCACGTTGATAAATTGTGGACTTCCACACAATTTTTGTAGTTCATCAAAATTTATTTTATTGTTATGTTTTTTTTTTTGGCCATCTGATCGAGTGTTGCAAAAATATCTTTGCGTGTCATTTGATGCTTAGTAGACCACATGTGCCAAACTTCAGGCCTGGGGGCCAAATCTGGCCCATCCAGTCATCTTGGATGGCCTACGGAAGCTCACAAAACTTAACAAACCTTTTATTTTTTATGCAGCAGAGTTTCTAGCCCTTAAAAATTCCCCTTAAAAACAGATGGTTGGAACATTGCGGTTTTTAAAAATCTGTAAAATATGCCACCACCGTAAAAACAGAGGGTAGGAAGATATTATGGGTAGGAAAAAACTTCAGATATGGCTATAAAGGTTTGATAAATGTAAAGAATGTGTTTGACATCATTGTTGTGGACCATTGCTTTTGTTGCCAACTGTACTACAACGCAGGAATCTGTATTGTATTTTTACAAGGTTGTACATCAGTATTTTTATTTGTCGTGCAGTCATTTTTAAGAGGCTACACGACGGAGTCAGACCAGACGATGCAGTCAAAGCCTAGATGATGCCGATATATACGACACAGTAACAATTCCGTCGATAACCGCGAGCATTTCTGCAGGTACGTGGCGTCCCTCGAGAAGCTTAATCATCTCCGTGTTTTATTGATGTTGACCTAAAACTGGTAAAAGTAATCTATTAAAACGGATACTCGTTGACCTACTTCCTGAAATGCAGGAGCGTTTATTTTCAGTTCTTCTCCAGCTAAGGGAACACTCCACCAATATCTACGACCGTTACTCTTAATAAAGCGGCGTCTCTGCAGATCGGAGCCGTGTTTCGCCACCGAACGCTTTTTCTCGCCGAAGGAGAAACAGGAAGAGTGAACAGTGGGTTAAAGAAATCACTTTCATGGAATACGACAAGTCTTTACAGATGTACTAGATGCTCTTGAACCCAGTATCAAAGAGCTGAAGTTAGTTTCATCTCCCAAGTCCCCAAGTGGACCCAGGTTCTTGACACCACCAAGGTCCTTGTATTCAGAAGGCCCATTATGTCATCACAGTTATATCTTGGAATGGATATGTAATAATTACTGCTAAGTGTAGTTTTTATATCGCCCTTGGTGCTAATGAAAATAATATGAGAACCCTTTTATTGAGCGCGTTTTAATTGTGTGTTTGTATCTCACGAAGTTGCACAAAAATGTTAGGAATCCTGTACTCACGATACAATTATTCTTTTTACTGATGTGATCGCTCGATCTACTTTGAGGAATCTGTAAAAAAAGGTTGGCGATAAAGCCTCTATTTTTCAATGTGGTCTGCTAATAAAGTTGTTGTTGAAATTGCATATCGGTCAACAAACTGTTAATACATTTTTATCAGGGACTTTTAGTAGCCCAATATTAGTGTATTGTAAAGCAGACGAGGGCAACATTTCGAGTTGTGGACAACAATTAGTCTTAAAATTGGACATGGGTGCCAGGATAGAAGCAGAAAGGTGCAGCATACTTAGCTTGAGCGGGCCACATGTGGCCCCCGGACCCTAATTTGCCTGGACTTGTTGTACAGTATCTTATAAAATTGTATCCGTTTTTTTTCTACCAATAATGAAAAATTGATGATGCATATTGTTTTCATCAAACAATGTCAGCTCTGAAAATAAAATTTGGGATAACAATTTGTAGTTTAAATTGAAAGTCACTAGATGGCAGCATAGCAGCCAAACAATTACCATGCTTGCAGTAGTTTGATACCAGAGTCTTTGGTCTGGACTTTATCTGCATATCAGATATCAACATGTTACAGCTCATGTGTCATCTTAGAGTGTGCTGGAAAAACTTTTGCGTTATAATTTAACAATCGGTGAGAATTACTTTGTCAAAAATTGCAGTGAAGAGAGAAACTTCAGACCCAAAGGCGGCATGAACTTAGTAAACCTGCTTCACTAATGATAAAAATCATTAGGGGTAGCAGTGCACAAAACTATTCATTGTTGACAGTTTTTTTTTTGTTTTTCTCTTCTTCCACAGCGAGTGCCTTAGAACATTGTGTAGTTGGTACGAGACAATTGGACCGACTCCAACCAATCTGACAGAGAAAGGCTATTTTCATATAAACCTCATTATTCCACCGAACATTTTTCCTCTAAATGTCACATTTTTTTTTTCAGAGAAACTGGTTAAAATTACAACGTAAAATCAGACGTAACATTTGATGGACTCGTTTGTTGATGCCCGAAAAAAAAAAAAAAATCCGCAGATGTCCTGTGGTAACGGACAGATCAGGACTAAGTGGGGAAACTTTATCAGGACATCGCTGCGGAATGGAGTTTGAAGCAGAAATGATTAAAAGCCATCCACTGCTCATGTCTCTTTTCTTCTTCCCCTTGAGCAAAAACTATTTGAAAAGTGTCACAGTTTCTCAAAAATTCTCCACCAGGAAATTCTTTCGATTCAGGACATTTTATTCTCAGGAGGAAAAAAAAAAAAGCGAAAACACAACAGTCGGCTAGATAAATAATAAAAAAAATGGATTAAAACTGGAAAAGTAAGCCATTGAAATCCATGTTTCGTTAGAGAAAAACAACAAACTAAGACAAGACACCCATTCAATAACATTGCATACGTTTGTTATATATAATATATATATACTTTACATAGATATAAAGTATTTATTAATTTTAAGGGATTAATAAAGTCCAAAAAAGAATATATATATAGACATCTGTATGTCCTGCTGTGACCTGAAGTCTTTCGATTGCGATCTGGTTGTAGGTTTTATCTTGTTAAGATTTCGCGACTCGAAATTGACGCCAGAGACACAGTCCCAAACATACTTCATTCCACCTTAACGCGCTTTTATTTAAAGACTTCCTCTGAGCCTCTAACAACCAGGCGGCAAACACAGTCACGCCACAGAACCAAACACGACATTCCCGTAACTAATGTCCAACTCCACCGCTAAGTGGAAGAGCGCATTAGTAACTCAATCTTTTTACGACCTGCGATGAAGGAAATTGAGCAGCTCGGAGGCACGGTGATCAGCGCGATGGCGGAGATAGACGTGACAGTGAGGAATTGAAGCTTTCCCCTAAAAGCAATAATTTCATTAATGGTAATTATGTTAATTTCAGATTAGGTAAGTTTACTTCCACATCGCTCCGATAGCTGTCGGCCATAAAGGGGCCCAAGGAATGGAAATGATCTCATGCCATTAACTAAATGAAAGAGCTAAACAAAAAGAAAAAAAAAAAAAAAAACACTCATGCTGACCGCAACACTTTTCCAAGCCAGTTCGAGTCCGTCAAAGAACCCGAGAGCATTCAGGCTGAGGCTGGGATTTTGGCGTTGGGGTGGGGGGACAAGGAGGCGGAGACCTGTAGTTAGAATCAAGCGGACATTCTACCGCATAAAGTGTTATGAGTTGCAGGAAGAGAGAAGCGAGTAAAAGAGACTGATGGAGTAGAGGAACGTAAGTGCCTGTTAAATCAGATTGGAAAAAGGGCAGCATGAAGGCAAACACACACACACACACACTCTCTCTCACACACACACACACACCTGCAGTATAATAGCATAGATAACGACACTGGCAAATGCACTTAAACCAACATAGTCATTTACACACTTCCATCAGTTTATTAAGGTATTTGCTTATCTAAGGGAAACGTGCTCACCTGGAACCTTCTCGCATTCACGGTGGTTAAAGAGATTAAAAGAAGTGGCGCGTCTGATTGGACGAAAAAAAAAAAAAGTTGAAAACTAGATAAATCAAGGGAAGGACAAAGAAGGGATGATTCTACGTTTTATTGACGAAACCTAATTTTATTTTATCGTCGTAAATTAATTAGGACATCAACTCCGGGGGAGCGGCCTGATATGGTGCAGCTGCAAGAGATGCAAAGTCATTTCCCCCTTCAGCAAAAAGGACTTTAACCGTCCAGTTATTATAGGTATCAATTATTGATTTGATATTGATTTCTTTGAGCGTCTCTCTAAAATCTTGTGCATTAGCAATAGCAAAAGGCAGAAGACAGAAGGCAGAGCTGGAGGTGGAGGAGTTAAAGATGCTGAGATTCTCTTTAGGAGAGACAAGGATGGACAGGATCAGGAATGAAGTTAGAGCTAGAGACAGATTGAGATGGTTTGGACATGTTCATAGGAGGGACAGTGGGTACATTGGTAGAAGAATGATCCCAGAAATCGAGCTAGGAGACAAAAGGGATGCAGTGAGGGAGGACATGGAGGTAGTTGGAGTCAGAGTAGAAGATACAGAGGACAGTGCGAGATGGAAAATGTTGTGGCAACCACCCAAAAAAGGGACAAGCCGAAAGCAGAAGATGAAGACATATCTGCCTTACATGCAAAAGGTCAGGGGTTCGAGTCCAGGTGGAAGATACTTAGCAGATCTGCTGTTAACAAAGTAATTTCATCAGCGTTGGATTAATTCATTCATTCGTCTTCATCTGCTTGTCAATGACGAGTCGAAGAGACAGCTGGCACCACCCAAAGCCCACTGCATCATCACTGAGACTTCCAATGGGTGGTGAGCCCACTGGAGGTGGTGGATTCTAACCTGGAGCCTTGCTGACTCAAGTCTCCTTCCTTAACGTGTCTTGAAGCCTGTCCACGTTGACCTGGGTTAAACAGGCTAGGCCTTAAAGAGATTCATTAAAAAACCGTTTTTTCATTGTCAACAAGGACGGATACACGTCCTAAAATATCAGTGAGTTTCTCACCAAGAACACGAAAGAATACACACTATGTCCCGTCTGAGGAACTCATCCAGAAGACTGCTGCATCACAGGGCTCGAATCAGCCTCTCTGACGGCGCCGTCAAAGAAATGAACGCTGTCAAAGCCGCGGTCTGTCTTCAACAGTGATTCACATCCACTCTGTGAGGCGCTGGTCAGAACCAGTGTAGTGTCTTTAGCGCCAGACTTATTCCAACAAGGAACACCGCGGGAAATGATTCCTGCCTGGGGCCATTGGATTGTTTCACTCCTCCCTCCAAGTGTTGGAAATATTACACTTAGCTCAGTGAACCTGCTGTAACTGTGAAATGACTCCTGGTTCTGTATAAACTCATTATTGTGATTAGACTGAGTTGATTTTTAGGTAAAATTGAAGCAGAAAATCAATAGTTTTCCCCTGGGATCGACATGTTTCTCCAGATTTTTTTTTCTGCTTCAGATTCGATCATCTTTCCAACCATCATTTATCTATTGCATATATTTCTCTTTGCTAATCAAGTGTGAAATGGACAACAATAAATGTTGATCTGCCTGTTGGCCCTAGGGGGCGATTAATACGAAACAAAAAAAAGACAATGAAGATGTAGAAAAAAATTGTGTTAAAGGAGAGCATTGTGAGTGTCTTTCTTCAATTCCTGCCAGTATATTAGCGTTGACTCCAACTAAATAGGCTGCAGTTGTTGTCAATTATGAGGCAATTTACACTAGATTATATTTCAATCCATATACAGTATATATATATATATGATGTAAAAAATGTTAAATGTTGTCCAAACCATCTCAATCTGTCTTCTCTAGCTTTTTCTCCAAACCTTCCTGTCTGTGTTGTCCCTCTAATCACCTCATTCCTGATCCTGTCCATCCTTGTCTCTCCTAAAGAGAATCTCAGCATCTTGAACTCCTCCGCCTTCAGCTCTGTCTCCTGTCTTTTGCCTTTTGATAGGACCACCATGTCCGCCCTCACTGCATCGACCAATCTCATCTTGGTCTCCTACCTGGAAGCTCCATCTCTAGGATCATTCCTCTACCAATGTATCCACTGTCCCTCCTCTGAACATGTCCAAACCATCTCAATCTGTCCTCTCTAGCCTTTTCTCCAAACTTTCCTGTCTGTGTTGTCCCTCTAATCACCTCATTTCTGATCCTGTCCATCCTTGTCTCTCCTAAAGAGAATCTCAGCATCTTTAACTCCTCCACCTCCAGGTGTGTCTCCTGTCCCCTGCCTATTGATAGGACCTCCATGTCCTCTCTCACGTGCAATCACCTCTATGTCTTCTACCTGGAAGCTCAATCTCTAGGATCATTCTTCTACCACTGTCCCTCCTCTAAACATGTCCAAACCATCTCAATCTGTCTTCTCTACCCTTTTTTCATTCCTGATCCTGTCCATCTTTGTCTCTCCAAAAAGAGAATCTCAGCATCTTTAACTCGTGACAACGTAGGGTTAAGCGACACAATGTTTGTGAAGCATCAGGACTTGTTATTAGCAGGAAGCTCGGTTGCGGAGTCGTTGCGATGCGCTGAGTCATAAGTGCCGTATTTTTTTTTTGCCCAGTAAACACCCAGACACGTCCTCCTGTGCTCATGGACCGGCCGCATGTTTCTTGACAGCGGTGGGCGGTCAGCAGTGTGGTCCGGGTGATATCACCGCCGAGCGATAGTATGGAAATGTGGCCACGTTTTCTGCTTCCTAACACGAGGTGGGAGGAATTGAAGCTCCTGGTGCGCATTGATGCAATGAGCACTGCAAGCACAATAAGGCCCATTTAAATGAGGTGACAAAGTTGGCTGGCAGTTCATTGTCAACACCACAGGCTCTTTTCATGTCATCCATTAAGCCCAGGGCACAAAGTTAATTTAGTGTTGGCACGCTGACGCGACGCCGCTGTCTCCTGACGTACTGGGACATTTGGGGAACTGCTTGTGCACGATGAGTCTACCTGTTATTTCTGTGCCGCTCGCAGTTCAGACTCAGAAATAATTATCCAGAGATGTGATTCGCACAAGGCAGCACAATGTGCCACCAACAACAGTGGCGGCATAGCGGAGGAAGTCCGAAAGGCTACAGGTTTGAGTCCACCAGGACTGCCAGGTTGTCACTGAGGTGCTGTGATCCTGAAGCAGCTTGATTTGGGTGGCAGTCGTGGAGAGTGCTGTCCCCAAAGCATTAATGCATCAATACCCGTGCAGTAAAATGACTGTATGTTATGACTCCAAATTCCAGTGTAAGGTTGGACACAAGAAAGTAAGGTCCGGGGGGCCAGAAGTGACCCGCCAACCTTGTCCAAATTTACTTATTTATTAAAAATAATGAATATATTTCTGCATTTTCCCTGCAATATTGCATTTCCCAACACAAAGTGCATTAGAAATGTAGGATTTTAGGTTTTATACCTGACTTTTAAATTACCTTTATATTAGTTCCAACGGACCGTCCATCTTTCTGCTTCAGTCCTGTGCCCCTGATTTGAGGACCAATTGTGGCCCACAAGTCAAAAAGTTCGCCGATGCCTGGTCTAACGTCTGTGTCAAATCTCTGGTCACAAAAAAAAAAAAAAAAAAAAAAAAGCATGCTACACATCAAAAAAAAAAAAAATGCATGCTACACATCAGTCTTAAAGTAGAGTTTTTAAGCCCAGGGGCAAATTTTACCAGGAATCAACTGTTTTTTTTTGAAGATCCACTCCACTCCACTCCTACAGTTTGATTTTCTGCCGTGTATTTCTGCACTAGAATCACATTTTTTAAGCCGTCCTCAAGGTATAATAGTACAGTTTTTATCCCCTAAGGACACACCTGGAGCAATCCTCTCCTCGCATCACTTCTTCCAGGTAAGCAGGATGCACGCGGTTCCTTCTGTAAGTACAACTGGAATATTTTGTCCTATTTAAAACCTGATATAAACGCGTGGTTTGCATCAGTCCTTTCAGGTGAAATGTGAGTTTGAAACATTGTGAGATGTGATTCTGTTTATGAAACTGACAATAGAAAGAAAGCTTTGTATTGATTTTCACAACTGCTTCCAGCAGGGAACCATAAACAGACAAGTGGAAGAGGGAAATATTCTTTTAAAATTTAATAGTAGATTCAGTTCATGACTTCTTAGCCTAAAATATAGCGTCTCAACAACAATTTCTTCGAGATGGAATACCGCTGTGTTATTCAGGTGTGTACTGTACTGATTTGTCGGGTAAAATAATGTTTTGCAATAAGGATGAAACCAGAAAAAAAAACACAAACAGAGTCAAAAATTTGCCGCATCTCTCGCATTAATTTTGTGGTTATACGCGCTTTGTCGCGGATGTTCCTCAACCGAGGCACTTCCCACGAGTAGATGCACGAACCACAACCACAACGATGTGGTTGATTTCATCTGGTACCCATGAGAACGTTCAGAAGAGGGAGAAGCTCGACTCTGGTTAACATTCTGTATGTGTGTGTTTGCAGGTGTGTGTGTCTGTGTGTGTGTGTGTGAAGGCCTAATATTTTGGCTCGCTGGGCGTCCATCTGTGGGTTTGTCTGGTGTCATTTCCTCCCGTCACGCCACACTACCATGAAGTCGGACAAGAGATCGTTCTCGCGCAGACGCCTCCCTCGTGCTCAAACGTCCAATCAGGAGCTCCCGCCTTTAATAGAAACGTTTTAATACGGGCGATGCATCACGCAGCGGAACCCGGCGCTGACTCTCTGTCTCCAACTCTAACAAACACAAATGTTCTATTCCGACAAAAGCAGCGTCTGCATAGATTCGCCATTAAGATAAGACAGAATATGATATAAAACCCACTGGTCGGGCAGTAATTTATTTAAAGGCTGATTGATGAGGGACAATAATATTTGCGCGTGAGCGAGAGAGAGAGAGTGCGAGTGGAGATAATGGAAGGATGGAAGAAAGAGATGCTGATAGCACCAGAGGAGAGGAGGAAGTAACGGAATAGACAAGAAAATTCTTAAACAAAATGAGACATTCGTGGGTTTAGAAATGAACACCCAAAAAAAGGCAAAGCAGCAAGAAAATGTGCAATAAAAGGAACGAACAACACGCACAGGGACCTGAGTCGTTAACAATGGTGGGACAAGTATCGTGTTACATGGCGAAGCTACTTTTCTCGGTAACTAATTACGTAACACGTTACTTTTTCCCATTCAGTAACGCCGTTATTGTTACCGTGGTGCCGTGCACGCCTACTGAACACATACGTTGAAAAGGTGCGATGATTGGTTGACATAGGTTAGCATTTCCCAAGCTAAGCCAATCAGAAAGAGACCTGGGCGGGTCTTATAGGGAAATAAATAGCCTCACACACACACGTGTCACGGTACAGCAGCACACACCCACAAGCAAGACGACGGCAAGTGGCAAGTTGAGGTTACAATAAAGATGTCAGTCAAAATGTCTAAACATCTATTTTGTTTTTATTGTACGTCTATATTTCATTGATAGTTGCTACAGAAACTTTTTAATGTGTAAACTAAAGTAACTGGTTATTAGTTACTTGTATAATTTAGTTACTAGTAATGTAACTAGTTACTTTTTTCAGAGCAGTAACTAGTAAAGTAATATTACTTTTTTTGAAGTAACTTGTCCAACACTGGTCAAGAACCTGTGCAAGAACAAATGGCGTCCAGTTCTAAAAAGTGTTTTATGTTTTTACTAACAAGTAATTTAATTAAAATAATAAAAAAAAAAATAAAAAATACTAGAAAGCTGCCACTAAATGCACCAAAAGTGATAGTAATAATTTAATGCAGCTGTGAAAACTGTTTGCCGCTTTTCCTCCGCTACCTTAGGTATTTGTGTCAAAATCAGTTCGAGGTACAGACAGCGGATCAAACGAGACGAAAGCGGCGCTTTTCAGTTTTAGTGTCAGTTATTCAGGTGAGGGTGGATTACAGAGATCCTCGCACTTGGAGGGAGATAAAAAAAAAAAAAAAGCAAATCTGACGGATGGCTGAAAGAGAACGAACCATCAAACGCCAGAGGCCAAGTAGAAGATGTAGAAAAAAAAAAACACAAAATTTAGGACTTTGAAGGTTGGACGATGACGCAGCCAATAACAGACAAAGGGAGAAGATTTGGTGGCGGGAGAATCCGGGTGAAGAGGATGGAGAGGAAGGGGTCGAAGGTGCCGTTCTCCGGAACGCCGTGCGAGTTATTAATTATAATCAGTTGGTCAATCATGGTAAATAACAGTAAAGAGCTTCTGCTGTAACCTACAATTACTACTAATGACACATTCAGCTCAGCATAACGGTGCAGCACAGCACACACACACACACACACACACACACACAAAGATCCACAGAGAGAGAGAGAGAGAGAGAGAGCGTCGTGTTCCTGTTTTCTGCAGTTTAATGATATCTGATTGATAGCCCGCAGGGGGAGAAAATGTCCTCTAGCCCTATTTGTGTGTCTGTGTGTGGGCGGGTTGGTTGGCGGTGCGTGCCTGTGTCATTTGTGAGGCTCTATTCCTTATCCACGCCAATCCGTGTGTGTTTGAATTACCGCAGGCGTAAAATGTGTAGGAGGACCGTTGTGTTTACGACATACACACAGCAATGTATTGTAATCAACAACCCAAAATATTATGGTTGTTTGGAAACTCTTTGGTCCAACTGGACGGAGTTGTCCATCTTCACCGATCTTCAGAACCGGAGATGAACTTGTATGAATGGTCTGTAGTAGACAGTTGATGACGCAGACCTCCCCCTCTATTCAAGGTTGGTTCTTCCAGATGAGCATAGATGGCTTCCTTCACTCCTCATCCAAACCACCTGTCCTCCTTGTCCAAAATATGCACATCTGAGTCCTTAGAAGAATGTCCCCTTTTCAAGGGCATCATCAATTGAGATCCCATCCTAGGAAGTCTAACTCCTCATCAATACCTGAGCAGGCTTCTCTAGACGTGTGACCAAAACAATTCTTCACTCCTTTGTCCAGTGGTGAAGGGAGTGGTCTAGAGCAGTGTTCCCCAACACTATTTGCGCCATGGACCGGTCAAACGTCTGGAAATATTTTCGCGGACCCGTCTTTGAGGTGTAGCGAATAAATACCAACTAATGACAATGAAACGTCCACCATAAAAGTGGCATTTTTTGGACATGGCCTGAACACTCAAACATGAGAGAATCTGGTCCTTTATTAAAACACTTTTTAGCATCTAATAATAAATAAAACATAAATTGTGTTAAGCTGAGAATCATCTCTCTGCGGCCCAGTACCAATTGCCCCACGCACCGGTACTGGTCCACGGCCTGGTGGTTGGGCACCACTGGTCTAGAGGAGTAGAGCTACGAGTCTTCCCTCTGACATCAACCAGAAACTGATGAAGATCCTTCATCAGTTGAGGAATGAGACGTCTTTCAACTCCAAGAAGTCCAGTTGCTGACAACTAATTTTTTTTTTTTTTTTGGAGTGTCTCGGTCGGTGTGGAACTCCAAGGTTCACATTCTGGGTGATCCAATCCCAGTTAGGGTGGTTGGCGCCTTCTAGTGGGCTCAACACCTGGGTGAAGGTTCATGAGAGTATGGTTTGACACAGAGTGATTTGGGTGGCAATTGTGGAGACTTGAAATTGATTCAGGGATGTAAAGTCCAATTTAGGAACAGTTCACAGGCATTGCTGATATTCGGAGTTTCAACAATTATGGAAAAGGACAAAATGTCTGAGCTAATTTTTAACTGCAGCTGTCCAACGTGACATTTTCGTTATGTCCACCCAATTATGTGCAGATGCTACAACTTTCACCTTTGCAATTATATTTAAGAACACTCGGAAGTGTCCTTTTTATTTTTGATGCTCGGGATTTGTCCAAAAATAAACTCTGATGGTAGAGATCGCTCAAAGATGCAACGGAGAAAGGAATTTTATGACATAATAGCTTCTCCTTCTTTTCTGGAATTGGACACATTGGAAAAAAATCTGTTTTGAATCACCATGAAATGGGTTTTTAAAGATATCACCTGCCAACATGTTCCTGGACGTCAGGTCAGTTCTTCTCTACTGCAGAGGAGGACACAGCAGACCCTATGGACCACATATGCGCAGAGATTGTTGTCTCTTCTCCTGACAACTGAGAAAACTCCGAGGGTGTTTGTGCGAGGTGACATTTTTTTTAGTCTCCCTTCGCACCTGTCTTGGTGTAATATAAGTGTTTGGCGGTGGCAATTAAATAATATATATATCATTAACTTCAAGCTGATTTCCAAACTTTTGCAATTTGTTCTACAAAAATCTATTCCTGTCTTCTGGTAAAACAGCCCACAGCCCATAGGAATTTGTGCAGATCTTCACTCAGCTTTTTTTTTTTTTTTTTTTTTCTTTCTGCTTGGTGCTTTTTTTTCCCTAAAACAGATAAAGATATCACCTGCCAACATGTTCCTGGACGTCAGGTCAGTTCTTCTCTACTGCAGAGGAGGACACAGCAGACCCTATGGACCACATATGCGCAGATATTATTGTCTCTTCTCCTGACAACTGAGAAAACTCCGAGGGTGTTTGTGCGAGGTGACATTTTTTTTAGTCTCCCTTCGCACCTGTCTTGGTGTAATATAAGTGTTTGGCGGTGGCAATTAAATAATATATATATCATTAACTTCAAGCTGATTTCCAAACTTTTGCAATTTGTTCTACAAAAATCTATTCCTGTCTTCTGGTAAAACAGCCCACAGCCCATAGGAATTTGTGCAGATCTTCACTCAGCTTTTTTTTTTTTTTTTTTTTTTTTTTGGCTTTGGGCTTTTTTTTTCTTTCTGCTTGGTGCTTTTTGTTCCCTAAAACAGATTCCAGCCAGGCTGCTTTTTATTGTTACGGGGGCAGAGAGCAGCATCCAGCTGACAGAAAACAAAAGCACAGCGGCAGAAATAGAGACAGAGGGGTGGACAGTCAGAGACAGAGAAGATCTGTTGAAATACCACACTGATTAGCCAGTGTTTCTGACATTTAAATGCCACGTTTACATAAAGAAAATGTTTCCTTGGAATATTAATCACCGTAGTTAATTCACAAGGAGATGCCCGGACGGATCTACGGTGCTCTTGGCAGGAGAGCGGGTTTTTCCAGGAGAAAGGCGGCGAGGAGAGGAGACGAGCCGAGGCCTGACCTTTGGGGACGAGAAGACTTTCAGAGAAATAATCATTTAAATTTCACATTTAGAAATGTTTTTTTTTTTTTCCCCATCATCTGCACTTGTTAAAACAACGCTAGTTTGACAGTATCACCGGAAACCGCTGCGGCACTGTCACAGGATATACAATATTAATGTTTTCTTCGTAAAACAACCAAAACAAAGACACAAAAAGCATAAATAGATTTCTTTTTTTTTATTCTGCGTAGAACCCTGCACTGGTTTTAAGTAAGAGAAAAGTCAGAGCATTCTCCAAGCTTAGAAATAACACCGTCGTAAGGATGAGAAGAAGAGAAGCAGCGCCGTGAATGAGGCTGGGAACTCCCACTGTGACATTTCTGGTTCACTAGTGGGAGATAGAAGTAAAATTTGAAAGGTCTATAAAAGGTTTGTCTATAAAGTGAGATGAGAAATTGGATTTTGCCTGTAGACCAGCAGTTTATAATCTCCAAGTCTTTGGGGCATGGAAATGAATGGAAATTCATGACTTTGAACCCAGTGATCTTTCGCAGAACGGCGGATTTTGGCATTTAAAAAAAAAAAAAAAAAAAAAAAAAAAAGAGAAAAGAAAAAAGTTTGATATGTTTTTGGTGTCAGACGTCTGTCTGAGAAATCGACCAACACTGTAATCCAGCTGTTTTGTTGAATAGACAGGGCCGTATTAACACTATCTGTGGCCCTTCACATCACCGCAGGTCCACTGACACAAGTCCCTTTCAGAAACCATATTTTTTTTGTCTTCTTGACGTTGACTGCATCAGAATAAAGGTGTGGTTGTTTTGAAGTATTTTCCTACTCATAATATTTTCCTACCCATAGAGAACATTTATGGCCAGATATTTTGTCTACCCATAATATCTTCCTACCCTCTGTTTTACAGGTATGTAAGAAATATTTTGAACAACCATAATATTTTCCTACCCTCTGTTTTAAAGGTTTTCAGTGGGCTCACAACCAGCAGTGTGGTGCATTGTGATTTGGGTGGCAGTTGTGGAGACTGCTGCTCCCCTGGTGAAAATGGATGGATGAATGGTTGGATGTTTTAAAGGTGGTAGCACATTTTTATAGGTTTAAAACAACCATAATATTTTGCTACACCATGTTTTTAAGGTTTTCAGTGGGCTCACCACCAGTATGTGGTGCGATGTGATATGGGTGGCATCTGTGGAGTTTGCTTCCCCACAACTGGGCAATGGATAAGCGGGTGAACATGGATGGATGGAAGGATGTTGGACGTTTTAAAGGGTAGTAGCATATTTTTATAGATGGCAAACACCCATAATATCTATCTAACGCCTTTTAAAAGAGAAGGTAGGTAAGTATTTATGGGTGTTTGGGGTAGAGTAAATTTAGTATACTTATACTTTTACTTGGTATCAGCCTGAGGCCACCCCTGGTGGTGAGGTCGGTGGTCTGCTCCCCCTGTAGCCCCCGGTTGGCTTTGAGTATACAAGAAGAGTTGAAGAAAAGTAGAAGATCAAGTGTCCCCTCGAGAAAAATACCACTTTATAAGTAATCACTTGAACTACTATTGTGACGTATAAAGCTTGCCAAATCAAAACATCAAAATCTCAAGACTTTTGCACATTTTTTGCACTTTTTTTTTCTTCCGAGGATGAAATACACCCCTAAGTGTCTTTGATGAACGCACCAGATGCAGTGCACCAGATTCGCGATGGTATTAGACGACCACGCAGTAGATCAGAAGTGAACCAGTTCATCTTTCTCAGGCAGCATTTTGTCAATAAAACTACATTTGGCAGCTCACCAAACTCTTCGCTCCCGTGGACGTGTATAGACAGCTCACTCCAGCAGTCATTTTTTTTCTGTATTTTTTTTGGAAGCTTCCATTTAGATGCATCTTCTCTTCTTGCCCGCCGAGCCAAGATGAAGTTTGACAGTGAATTAAATCTTTTACTTATTTATTTTACTGCGAAAAGACAGGATAGGGATTGACAAATTAGAAAAGAGCTCAGTTGGCAAGAAAGAGTCCACGTTAGTGTCAAAGTCCCCGATGTTAAATAGATATACGTGCATGAAGTTATACTACTCTAAGGAGGGGGTACACCTTCAATCTCCATCAATCCTTCAATCTCCTTTGTCTCCATCTCTAGGATCATCCTTCTACCAATGTGTCCACCGTCCCTCCTCTGAACATGTCCAAACCATCTCATTCAGTTTTGTTGTCTCACGTCATTGTTGCGGGAAAGTTTTTACGCTGGATGCCCTTCCTGGCGTAACCTCCACCTGGTGGCTTTTTTTTTTTATTATTTTGCTTTCCTTTGTTTCCCTCAAAAAAAAAGACCAAAAAGCGTGTCAAAGGCTCGTCAGCTGTGTTGCGGTTTGATTTCCAAGAAGAAATGCATACATTCTGATCTGTAAGTGGCTTTTGATTGAAGCGTCTGCTGCATAGATGTAAATATAGATATTTGATCCGTTATAAAAACAGCATCTTCCAAAGGATTTGTTTTTCGCAGACAGGTTGATTTGTTGGCTACTCAAGTTGAGACTATGAATATATTTTACATTATATATCAATATTGTATATTGATATGGA
This sequence comes from Paraplagusia blochii, assembly GCA_016785265.1. Lineage (NCBI taxonomy): Eukaryota > Metazoa > Chordata > Actinopteri > Pleuronectiformes > Cynoglossidae > Paraplagusia > Paraplagusia blochii. Next base: position 23,919 of record JAFBJS010057798.1, read on the forward strand.
GGCATCAAATCATTCTTGGCTCAAGACATGAGATATTGTTTTAGCATCAGTCCGGAACACGCAGTTCTTTAGCTGTAATATGTCTTATCGCAGGAGCCAACAGTAGACGTTGCGTCAACGTACACTTTGCACCGTTACGTTGGCTTTTTTTTGTGATTGATGATGATATCTAATAGCACGATCATAACAGGTACTAACAGCTTGATGTGATGTTCGTTTGGCTATTTAAATTATTTATCAACCTTCAGTGCCTTGAAAGTCTTTCCATTTCCTTTGTTGTTTTGTAAGTGCGAGCTTGATGAGTTGCGATATTTTCGTACTCTCCAGATGTACATCGGTCGCAAACTCATAAGAGTCATGTCGCCATACGGCCGCATGCGTCCAACTTTTTTTTTTTTTTCTGCGTCAACTTGCAGTAGAATTCTTCTACAAATCTTGTGGGCCCAACATTCAACCTTCACATCCAGGTGGGGGGGCAACAAAATATCGCTCCACGGGCCACAAATGGCCCACGGGCCGCAAGTTTGAAACCCCTGCTTTACAACATCCTCAAAACAAAGCTACCTGCGGGTTCCGAACCTCACTATAAAGCCCAGAGACGTTTTCTATTACCACGTCAAGGTGTGGAGCCGTATGATGAAGGAGCCACCTGCAGTATTAGGCCGTTTCTCCGATAAGGTTCTTCAGCGGCGAATAGATAACGCAGGAAATTTGAGGGTCCGTGCACGGAGCGCTCGCCGAGCCTATCTCTGGGAAGTTCACTAAACCGCAGGGGAGGGAAACACGACAGCTCTACGAGGCCTCCACAAGTTCCCAGACTTCAGCCGAGTCCCCGTTTCAAAGTTTATGGCCGCGGCCTGAAGTACATCAGCCTAATGGCCGTCTTGTAATGTTACTTTAAGTGGAACTCTCCCTGGCAGTTGTGTAGTCTATCTATAGCTGACTGACTCTGGGCTTTATGGCTCTCGCTGATACCGCTGAATAGGATGTGATGACAGCGAGTGGGCCCCGAATTGAGGAAATAGGATATTAAATGGAGACATTTTCACCTTTTGGTCATCAGTGTCTCCTTCCGTCTCTAAATTTTCTTTTTTCGCCATTTACTCCCACTCCTTTTGCTCTCTGCCTTTATCTCCCTCACCCTCCTCCTTTCTCTTCCTACATCCTTTTATCATTTCCTCTTTCGCTTTGCTCGCCCGATCTTCCCTCCGTCTTCCCTCTCTCCCGGAGCCCTAAGTAGCCACAAATGGCTCCTAATAGCCTCCAATGGAGATGAATTGATCGTCGTGTGAACCGAATCGATAGCGCATTGCTCTTGCTGTACACAGTGGGGCGCAGCGCCGGCAGGTGGTCTTAATTAAGTTAACAGTAAGCTACGATTGCTTAGGAGTTTTATTAGGACAATAAACTTTATGATGATTACGGAGACGGGGCAAAAAAAAAAAAAAAAATCGAAGAATCAAAGCCAAGGATCTAAAAGTCTTTTATTCACCTCGATGTGTGTCTACGTCAGGAAGTCCTCCCCTCTCCTCCCTCCCTGCACTTGTTTTTCCCCTCCCCTCCATTGCCGCTTGTTTACATCTCCGCCCTTCTGCCACGTCTTCCTCTGGCTCCTTCTCCCCAACTGTCTCCCTCCACCCCTTCTAACCTCGACTCCTCACACCCTCCTCCCGCCCCCCTTCCCCTCCCTTTCTGTCGTCTATAATGGGATGAGCAGCAGAATTGATCAGCAGTTTTTTTTAAAGGTCACACCACCGGGAGAAAACTCTCAGCCGTAGCGCAACGGAGGAGGTGAGGTGAGGGAGGGAGGGAAGGAGGAGAACCCAGCAGGGAGAAAAGAGAGGGAGGTATAGATGGAGGGAACGTCACAAAGGCTTACAGCAGATGGTGAGTGATGGAGATGGTGGAAATGATGAGCGTCATCACGATGCAGGAGAGGCCCCGGAGAATCGGAGCTAAGGGAGTGTCGTGTTCAGCAGCTGATGCCAGGATGCAGCGTCCAAAGATGGCGCAAAACTTTTTTCTTTCTTTCTTTCTAGTTATATTTTGTTGCAGCGTTCTGTCTTGCTAGGTAGGAGTCTGTCACCATCCCGACGAGGTTTCCAAATGACTCACAGTGTAAGGGCATCTCATGGGAAAACTATGGCCTGAGGGCCTGATGGAGTCCATCTGACTTTTTTATCCTGCCTGTCAAAAAAATAAAAATGCCTTCACCCTGCAATACCAGCATTTCCCCACTAGATTCTATTCTGTTTACCCACGTCCGGGCTAGTTTTTACCTTACGAAAAATGGTGTCGAAGCTCCTAAAACGTTTACAAGTCATGGTAAAGGGTTTAGTTAGGCAATCGTACGTTGATTTTTTTTGGACAACGTTTTACGTTTCCCCCGAGGGGCTTCTTCAGAACTACGCCTCTTGAAATGTGTGAAACCCGTTGCCTAGGGGAGGGTTCTTTTGGGCATTGTTCCCTCTGTCGGGAGATGTTTTTTTTCCAGGTTGTCAATGGTTTCCCTCTCGAACCATCTGTCTCCCCTGGACAAAATTTGATTAACGTCTCCGCTGCTGACTTTCTACTACTTTTGTCATGTTTTTTGTGGACCTATTTGGTCAAGTTCTGGATGTTGTGATGATAATCTGACCTGTATCTTTTTAGTCCTTACAATGCCTTGGCTCTAACTATGTAAAATATCTCTTTAGAAGAGACAAGGATGGACAGGATAAGATATGAGGTGATAAGAGGGACAACACAAACAAGGTTTGGAGAAAAAAAAAAAAAAAACTAGAGAAGACAGAATGAGATGGTTTGGACATGTTCAGAGGAGGGACAGTGGATACATTGGTAGAAGAATGATCCTACAGATGGAGCTACCAGGTAGGAGACAAAGAGGAGATTGATGGATGCAGTGAGGGAGGACATGAAGGTAGTTGGAGTTAGAGTAGAAGATACAGAGGACGGGGGGGAGATTGAAGTTGTTGACTTGTTGTGGCAACCCCTGAACGAAGGACAAGCGGAAACCCACGCACTAAGTTGAAAAACACCAAACTTAACCGGATTAAACCAGTAAACCGGTGATCTCCTGCTGTAAGGAGAAACGTCGGCGTTGCTCTTTTTAAACTTGTTTGCCTTAGTCTGCTGTTTGCAGCGTTTTTATTTCGATATTCACAGTGCAGGGGAGGTTTGTTATTACATGGAATGAACGAGTGCACTGAGACGGAGCTCTGACAATGAGGAGTGGAAGATGAAGGCTGCGCAGAGACAATAAGAAGGTCAGACAAGATTAGCAGACTGAGAACGGCGTGGGCGTGGAGGGGAGAGAAGGTAACGACGTAGGCGTTGAGAGACGGAACGGCGGATGATAAGACACTTCTGTCACTTCTTGACTTGTCATCTTCGTCTCCTTCCTCGGTAACAGTCAGATCCTAATCTCCTCTCCATGTCTTCGGGCCCTCTCATCAGATATCTCCAGTCGACCCCGGTTTGTCTCTCACCATCCTTTCTCCTCCCACTCCGCCGTCCTTGTTCGTCGCGTGTCTGAGATTAAAAAAAAAAAAAAAAAAAAAGGGGGACACGTTTATCGTCTTGCAGTTGCACGCCGCAGCTGTCCTCTCTGCAGCTGGAATTACTGTGTAATCATATCATTCATTCTTTTCATGATCAAAAAAATATGAATTTCCCTCTGAGATTTCACGTAGTCGTAATCCTTTTCAACTTCCTCTCTTCAAAAGTGTGATGTCGACTTTCTTTTTTTTCCTCCACAACTTTCACACTTTACTAAGCGACGCCACAAACAACATATTGTCTGTTTTTCATTTGTTCTCCAGGGATAAAGACAAAACCGCGGTGAGGAAAGATCAATAAATAAGTATAACTGGATCGCTGTTTATTTCCGGTCTCTGACAGTTTCCTTAGCAGGTTACAAAAACAAACTAAATATAATTTGAGGGGTTGGCTGTGAGAATGGGGAAACATGACAGTGATGGATGCACTGTAGCTCCAAAGTCAGTCCCTCAGCTAAGTGCTGCATTTTCGGGAAAATTCACGCAAACGCAAAGAGCGCCGACGTCAGTCCACGATAACAAAGCAGAGGAAAGAATACACATGCCCGCGTCCCCCTGAGGGACACTGTACTGGCTGTTGATTGACAGGAGGCTGAAACTTGGTTTCACACACCCATGAAGACACACACCGACCATAAAAGGAAGCCATTTGGCTGTCTAGCAAGTCATGTCAAACCCAACTATTGTCCCTTTCCTGGAATAGTTTGTTTATTCTTCTTCTTCTTTTTCAAAAAAAAAAAAAAAAAAAAAAAAAAAAAAAAGCAAAAAAAAGTAAATAAAAAAAAAAAAAAAAAAAGGCAATAAAATGTAAATTTGTCATCCTGTTTATATTACTTTTCCTGTCAAGCAAACGGTCAAAGTGCAGGTTTTCACTGACGGATGTAAAATATATTTATGAAGTGACACCTGCGGTTGTTTACACACACAAAAAAACCCCTTAGTTGTTAAATTCAGTGTTGATTTATTTTGGGGACAAATTATACAGCGTCAAAAAAGTGCTGCGTATTTATTTGCATTAACCTGTTGTGGACGAGAGCAACTAAATGATTCATGGTCCTGGACGTCCTATTTTTCTTGTTATAGGACAAAATGCAGTAAAAACTAAAGTTGAACTTTTTTTAATGTCTGTTACTATTTAGTTCAGTTGTAGACGAGGAGTAAAATGACACAACTCGGGGGCTGTCTCTGGGTGGAGTAGGTTCATGATGGTGTCCAACTCAGACAGTGAAACATACTCCATTACAAGGAGACATCCCAAGACAGAAACTGGTTCAACCCAAAGTGAGGACTCCAAGACACAAGATGGACAGCGTGTTTGATGCAATTCAGTGTAGTGAGGCGTGTGTCCTGCATGTCCAAACACCGGAGGACAGAACTCAGATGTCCACCTATGCTTAAGGGCTACCAATCACTCTTTTGAGGACCGAGACATTTTTTATTTTGACCATGCAAGACTGATGGTTTTAGAGAGGGATAAAAAACATTTTTGTCAACTAGGACAAAGTCCTTTTGAGAGCAATACCCAGAAGATTCCCCCTCAACAACCAGCTGTAATGACCCATCGATGTCCACCCAAGGACTGGTAACACACTTGACAGGTGAAACCGTAACCACCCCACAGGAGGGACCCGAAACACCCCTTCCTCATAGGACATAGATTCTATTTCTCTGGACAGACGGAACTAAAGAAGCCTCTTGGATGAGAGGTATAACACCCCCCCTTCCAAAAAAAAAAAAAAAGAAAAGAAAAAAAAAACATTGCCCACTTGCCTCACTAAACCCTTCAATGTCTTCCATACATTGACGTCTTCCCAAACAGAAAGCAAAAACAGACAAACACAACGTGCTCTAATTCTGCACCGCACGCACTCAACAGTTCCAAGAAGACTGAGTGTGGAAGGAGGGTATATATACTAAGGGCACCAGGTGACACTAGTGAGGCTAATCACAAAGACACAGGTGGCCATGATCACACTGATTTACCATTAACACACACACACACAGCAAAGAAAAGGGACAGACAGACCTCACGATTTCTGCAACATTAACATTGATAAATCAGATCAGGCCAAAGTTTAACCTGTGGACGTCTCCTTCAGGGACATGAGACACATCTTAATAAGATAATAAAGACACTTCCTGGCAGAACAAAACATATCCTTAAAAAATAACTTTCATCTCTCTGACGGCTGCACGGCATCAGAACGAAAGACAGGAAAGCCTAGTGTGAACATGTCTCCGCCGCAGTGCTTTAAGCAGAGGAAATGAAGTGAGCGAAGCTGTCAGGAGCATCAAAGCCTGCAGCAGCCAATCCCAGAAGACCTCGGTAGCCGGGCTGGAACTGCACCTGCACGACGCTGAATCTGTCGCGGGCGACAGATATCACACAACGTGTCTGGAAACTTGGACGCCGGTAGTCCGTGCACCAGTGGAGCATGTTTGTCCACCAAGGGTCAGAACTGTGGGAGGACGGGACGGTTATATTGCTGATTGGAAGGTTTCGTCCTGAAAGGCCAAGAGAGACTGATGGGATTTGCGGGAGAGGAAGCATTGTTTTATCGTATGGTGAAAACTGAAGATCCGAAAATACTTGATGACTGTACTTGATACTTTACTTTTATTACTCCATTCATTTGTGTTTGGTTCTACTTAGATGAATGGCATTTATCCTAAACATGCATAATGACCCTTAGCTTTTTCTTAGCCATCTAGTGGAAAATTTAGGTGTTGCAGCGAACTTTATTGACAAAATATAAAAAAAATCAATAATACTGAGACGTCGGCGACTTGTATGGACCAGGAAAGTTAGGACAGTTCCTATCAATTCTCGCACATGGTACGTGCAGGTATCTTTGAAGGAAAATCGGCCAGATTTCGAACATTTTTGATTTTCACCCAACTGATCTTATAGTAGTTGTAAGGCAATCGGGAGCTACGCTTGTCGTAACCCCATGTATACTGCGAAACTGAGACCTGACCCTAGATCATCATATGACTGAAAAATGTTGTATAAAAATCGCACAGTGTACACCGACCTCTATAAAAGCGGCTGCATAGAGCCCCCGGGCCTTAGTTTGCCAAACAGACCATTAGGGGTCTGTTGTGCAATAACCAAGAAAGATAAATATGGTAGTTACCATTAACGAAGAAACTAATTGCGTCCCTGCTTATGTTCGTGTGATTTATCGTGCATTATTTGGGGAGTTTGTGTGTGTGAGTGTGTGTCCCAGCTGGAGGGGACTGTTTATATTATTGATGATGGTAAAGGGGCCCCTAAGGGCCCCAGTAATGGACTGGGAGGCCCCTGACTTCCTATAAAGGCCCGTGCTGGTCTGCTCTGTGTGTTTGTGAGGGCGTCAGCTTTGAAGGACCCTATAATTACCAATGGGAGGACATGTTTAACATAATAAACCAACGGAGACAAAAGAAACACAAACGTGGGCCCATTCACAGCCGCGGCCCATCAGAGACAAAGCGGAGGGACGTCTGCGTCTCAATCACACACACTCTCACACCCACATTGTGTTGCCAGCTGGGACCAGTGTCTCCAGTGACAGCAGGTGCTGTCAAGTGCAAGCGCAGCAGACCTGCCCCAACATGGGCAAACTAACACACCCAGGGCGGGGACAGATGCACATGTCCCGGTGCCGCGCAAATTTGCAACGAGACGCTTTTCTTGTAGATGTCGCACATGCCGACTTGTTTCGCCTCGGAAATCCCTTTCATGAAGATGCTCACTCCGTGCCATATTTTCGTATGGAGCCAGAATAGTCTCATAAAGAACACACTCGTAAGCACGGATCCGCGTACGTATTCTGACAAGAAAATATTCCGTCCTACATGTCCAACAAAAATGGTGCAATTGCCGCTTCCAGACGCCATTTTTGTAGGACGTGAACTTGGTTCTTGGGCGCAGTTTAGTGATGTCACACAAGGACCCTCATGGAGACACTGCCGTGTGATTGGCTGAAAATGAGTGAGACTTCTGATTGGCTGGCGACGGACTGACGTAGCAAAATTACTCTCTTAGTCTCAAAAATACAAATTCGTTTGCGCCTAGTTTCACAAATGAAAAGCACAATTTGCATGCGCATACGACAATTCGCAGACGTACTTTGAAGAATTCACAAATGTATTTTGATGTGCAAAGCGTTGTTTGTGTGTTCTTGCGCATTCGTTCTTACACTTGTGTTCTTTTTATAGACTATTCTGGCTACATACTCTTGGGGCTCCTAACAAGATATCGCTGGGGCAACCAAAAAAAAAAAAAAAAAAAAGTTTTTTGACCAGGCAGGCTCCCCTAGTGACCAGA